>APFE030532172.1:24371-76423 GCA_000404065.3 Pinus taeda | reverse complement strand
CATGTTTAAAGAAGGTTATAGGCGATAAGCTCCCAGTTCAAACAATATTGCCAGAACTTGACGAGGAAGGAAAAATTATATTGGAACCAGAAGCAGTCACAGAAACAAGAATTCGACAGCTGCGAAATCGATCAATTTCAGAGTATCTTATCAAGTGGAAGAACTTATCTGCTGAAGATTCCACATGGGAGGATGAGAATTTTATACAGAAGCATCCAGAACTACTCAAGCGTTGAGGACAACACTTTTTTGAAGGAGAGGGGCATGTGGGCCTATAATACTAGTGATTACCCCATTACTATTGTAGTTATACCACTTATTAATATTGTTGTGCCCCTATTGCCCCCATATTGTTATTACTGTGCCCCATAGAATCCCTCTATTGTTATTTTTGTGGCTTTATATTATTATTGTTAGGTCGGTTGGGTTATATTGTGACTCCTTAGACTCATATATATAGAAAGGAGGTTTTGTCATTTGTATCATCCAAGAATTGTTCATCTATGTAATGTAAATGAGGTTGCCCCCTCGAAGAGGCTGAATTCTAAGGCGTTGATCTATTTTTTCTATCTTTTCTTGAGCTTGTTCATAACAGATTTAGTCAAATGGGACAAGGAATAATTATTAAATAATGATTTAATAATAGTTCCTAGAGAAAATTAAATAAATAATTATTTATCTAATTATTATCATGGGGTTTTTTTATTTAAATCATAAAATAATTTAATAAAAGTGGTTTACTAAAGTATTTTCCATAGTGAAAGTGATTTTACTATGGTGAAATTAAATCCACGTGATTTATTACGATCCACCTAGTTAGAAATGTTTAGGTGATCATTTTTTGGTGATAACAACAACCTCTCATCCGATATAGTGCACCCCCTTCTCTATTTTTGTATTCCTTTGGAATTTTCTAATACCCTCCTAGAGTCTCGAACATAGGCCATCTAGGATGGAAAATTATTATAGCTCCAAGAGTTCCAACTTCCGTCAAGAGTCTCTAAGCACTTATCAGGCCTCACACTATGCAATCCTACTCAGCCAATTTCCTCTTCATGGTTACATCCTTACCCAAGGTGACCCAAAGATAATTCATGACACAATCCCACCAATGATTCACAATGGTTTACTAGGACATAGGGCTCAATAACTATCCAATCTCACACCCTTCCAGTTTCCATCATGAACCATAGAAAGAAATGGGGAAGAATGATGGTTGAGTGATGGAAATAATGATCAAAAGAATGATGAATTACCATGGGAAAATAAGAGTTATGTATGCATGATATATTTTTTCCAAATGTCATCCGCTCCACTTGGGAACTCAATTAGGAACCATGTCATGGTTTACCCCCTAGCCTTTCTCTCTTGTGTAGTCCTAGCCCCCCATCTCTCATGTTTGACTTAGTTTTCAACATTGGTGTATTTTATTAACAAGACTATGTGATTCCATTAAGATCTAGAACTCTCACATTAAACAAATTCAAGCACAACTTCATAAATTACTCACAAAAAACTTTAATTTAATATTCAAGCTTGTTAATTCCCTGTTTTCCCAACAAATGAATTACATTCTTATTTACCCTTGGGGAAGGAAGATCTAGTCTATTTAAGAGATAATCCCTCTCCTACATATTTGGAGGAATTTTAGGGGAATCCTCTCAAAATTAGGAACCTATCCTAACTACATTCTAAATAAACAAAAAAAAAAATTCTATTTCATTTCTTTCTAGATTTTTATATAATCTACTATTTTCTAGATCCTTGTTAGACTTACGAAAAATTAAATACATGTATTTTTCATAAGGTAAGATGCTCCTGCATCAGACTCCTAAGGAACAAAATTCTTCATGGACCCATTTCCATAAATTCTTCATTTTTGTTTCCTTCATTCAGAAGTCTAAAACAATTTTGATGCATTAGTAAAATAAAGTGTTCTCTTCAATTATATTCCCCCTCAATCCCAAGGATTGTTTGCTGGATGTAGAGCTACTTTGATTCTCAATTGTATTCTAGTGTTTCAATCTAGAACCTTCATTTATTCTTGAAATTGGGTAATAAATAATAATATTTTCTGCATAACTAACTTTGTTTCATGATCTACTTAATCAATTTTTATCTTCAATTTGTTCTTGCCTTCCTTGATTTCATCTGCACATGAAGCAAACATGCTAAAGAAAAAAAATTGTTCGTTAGGATTTTGAAGCCCATCCTAAGCCATCAAAGTCACTACCATGTATATAACTTCCAAGACAACTTGAAAGAAAGCTTTATTCATATTTCTCTATCCTTCCATCCTTTCTTCGTTCATATACACTCCACAATCTCATTTTTCACCTCATGGAATTGTAGTGGTATCACTTGCTCGTGCTCATCCTTTTTCAAACCCATAAATACTTATTCTTCCATAATATATTCACAACAATATTTACTCATCATTTTCAATATCAATTTGAGGTTTCTTACATAAAAACCCCTCATTCTCTCTCAAGATAACCTATTTCTCTTCATGTTCCTACTGTTCACACATGATAATTTCCTCCCTATTTCCTTCCATCATAATCTCTTTTTGAAAATTATTTTTTCAATAGATATAATTGGATGATCTATCCCTTCTCCCATCAATATTTCACTGGAAAAATCATTAGTCATCATATTATCATGTTCATTTAATAAAACCTAGTTTTCTAAAGGAAAATCAATTACCATAAAAAGAATTTGTATCTTACAAGGAAATGTATATCTTATTTCCTCTTGAGTTTCATGCTTCAAGAACTCCTTATCACTCATCATTGGAACTTAACTCCTAATATCTGCTACTGTACCTTCATCCTTCAGTGGTAGTAAGTTATGTTTCTTGCCATGCTTTTCAAAAGTGTATGTGTTTCTTGTTCCATTGTGAATTTATTTTGTTTCATATTTCTAGGGTCTACCTAATAGAAAAAATAACATACATCCATGGGCATATGAAGAATTAAAATAGAATACCTCCCTAGATAAGAGGGAGCGTTGAATTTCAGGTAGTTGCAGTCAGTATTCCCATCTACTCCAAGTCGGCCCACAAAAGAAATATAAAATAATAATTTTGAGTTTAAATTTTCAAATTTAAATTCCCTCCAAAAATTCAAGTCAACTCCAATTGCTTAAGTTGGCCCAACCCAAGGGTCACTCCCATTGGGGCACTCTAATATACTATATATATGCCATTCATCTTCCTCCATTGAGCACCAACTTGGATCACACAAATACAATATCTTTCGTTCATCTATGCAGAGGAAGGAGAAGAGGAACAATCTGAAGTTTGACCACACAATCTGAGTGTTGACCAATAAATATTTGACTCTGTTTGAATTCACATACGTGGAAAGAGACTAAAGTATTTATGGGCATTTTGTTGGGTAGTAGACCGAAATTTCCAAGGAAAGTGCAAGAGGCCAAAATTTCTCAATTTGACCTGGGTTTTGTTGCTGGTCAGCTTGACTTCATTTTAACTAGAATCATCAAATTGTGTCTCTTATTGAATTGAATAATTCATATCAAAAACAGTTGTTGGATTTTTCCATAGTTAGGGTTTTCTTAGGGTAAAAAATTGTGTCTCTTATGTTTGGCTGCATCTTCATGATCCTACTGTCATTAATGTTTATTGTTTATTGTTGATATTTTATTTTATAATTACTTAATGATGAGCATGTTATAAGACAAATTGATAAAGAATCAATGGAAAGTAATAATTAATCTATAATATCACGAAAAGATCAACATGATATCAAAGTTATGGTGAAAGATAAACCTTGATTGAAATTCCAATTTTTGTAGCCCCAGTTCAGGATAGGAAACCTCAAACCAACAAGAATGGATCAATTAAATATGGATTTGACACTATCATAAGAAAAAGAAGAAATTTATATTGTTTGTTGCTTCAAGGAGACCAAGAAGTTCAATGTTACATTGAGAAAGAGGTTTGAAGCCCTAGAAGGTGGTCTAAAGACATCAAGTTGATATAATGATTGGATCAAGTTATCTCAAGCCTAGGAAAGTACCAAAAAAGGTTTCTTAGGGTCTAGTATTTCATGGAAGAAGGGTTGGTCTAGCCCTAGGAGTTTCTTAGACCAAACTTGTTTTAGAAATATATGCCCAAGTGTTGGCCAAAATTCTAATGATGACATCATCCCTAATTGTAGTGGGCCAAAAGGCCATAGGTAGTGATCATAAAGGAAAAAATAAATCTTAGTATGGTGAACGTAAAGGGCCGAGAAGATTAAGAAGAGATGCAAACATGTTTTGTGGCTAAGAAATTGTCCTAGGTGGAGTTCAAGAGCCCTAACAAATGTGAACAAGGGTTGAAAGTACTTCAAATCCTAGAAATATCAAGTTTGAAAATGTCATTGTCAAAATGTGGACAACACAAATTTAGACCAGGTTTGCACACTTGTTTTTTAGCAATTCAGTGATTATAATTTGGAAGTAATAGCAGATGAAATTTATTATTTGAAGTTTTTAGAAACAATGGTGTTGAAACCATAGTAATTTTGGAGTTTTTGACATAATATTTTGATAAGTTGAGTTCCTCAATTTGGTTAAGGACCTTAAAAACTCTTGTTTAAAAAGGGCTTTCGTTGTATTCAAGTTTTGAGGTCAAATCTATATTAGGGAACTGAAAGTAATATCAAGGTTAATTTGAGGAAGTTGTTTTGATAGATATAATTTTTTGGGAAAATCTAACCTAAAGTTTGACCAAGTCCTAGATGGTTGGTTGAGTTCAACAATGTATTATATTCACTACTAGACTCAGAGACCTAAGGAAGAATTTATTAGTATTGATCAAAAGTTGAAGTCCTTATGTGTGCATTCGAGGAAACATGACAACCTATATAATCTACTCATAATTCTCAATGATCTTAAAGATGTTTGGGAAGTTACTCCAAAACAAAATTCAATATGATAAGTTCTACTTGAATATTTGGCTTAGTCAAAGGAATTCATAAGTTTACAATGAAGAAGAGGTCGAGCTCATCATCAGTTTTTGAAAACCGAAATTATCTTGTGAAGGTCGAGCTAATTAAATTGAAAGGGTCAAGATTAATCATCTATGTGATCAAATCCCGTGGATTGAATTTAAAGAAAATTTGGACCTTGCTCATTGTTCATTTATTAAGAGGCATGGGAACTTTATGATTTTGGACATTTTGATATGGAAAGAAAAATTTCATATGACAAATTTTTTTGGACTTACAAAAGGTGCAAATAAGAATTGGAAATATGGGGTTTGTAAACCATAGAAGACTAGAAGTCTTGGATAAGAATGCCCTAGGGTTTATGGATAAAACCCTAGAGCTAGACCTAGATCAATGTTTCTGGTGAAGGAAGAAATCCTAGCTCATACAGGGAAGGAAAGGAATGTAACATGCTAATGATGAGAATGGGGATGATGAGTTTGAAGATGGATGCAAGGATCGAGAGGGAGATCCCCAACAAAACTTAGATCGAAAGATAAATACTTTATATCTCTCGTCCTTGAATACTATTGTTTTACTATTAGTCTGTCTATTGTCTTTGTTTCTTTTGTTGGGTTATAATCATTTGTTCCATGACCCCCTAATGAGGGTTGTAGGTACATCATGAAGGCTACCAAGGCTTTGGAAGCATTGTAAGAACAAAGCAAATTTTGTGGAAAGAGGATTCTCCTAGGATCAATGATTTTCATTTCAAAGGGAGAAATTGTATTGACATCGTGCCTGATGATTGTAAGGGCTCCTAATTCAAAGGAAGTAGGCAGGCCAATAAGTTTGAAGGATGCTATAGTGGAGTAAATTATGTTAGAGAGAAGTCAATGGTGAATTCCATCTACAATAGGTAATATGCAGTAGATGGAAACATAAATAAGTACAAAGAAAGGATTCCCCTAGTAAGAGGGAAAGACCTATGTGTAGACATTTTCTCCAATTGTCATGTACTTTTTTTTAGAACTATTGTTTTTGTTGCTTCTATTATGTGTTGGAAATTACATCAGGTGGAATGGAGACTACTTTCCTCAATGGAGTAATTGAGGAAGAACAAGTGTACATGGGGTTACCTCAGGTTTTTGAGGTACATGAGAGGGAATCTCATGTTTTCAGACTAAGGAAGGATTTGTACAGACCTCGAGCATGGTATTCTTGGATGGATGGATATCTGATGATTCTTGGTGGATCTTATCATTATATGACTTATTTTTTATGGGAGCAGAAGGACTCATGTGAAAGAGGGATCAAAGTGGAAGGAGGATTTGATTCCATGATAGAGGGTCTAGTCAAGCCCCGCTTCAATGTTAGAGGGAGTTGATCTCTATGTTTGAGATGAAGGATCTTGGTTGGATACATTTCTTCTTGGGACTAGAAGTGTGGCAGAAGTAAAGTGAGATCTTACTTGGTTAAAGGAAGCATATTATTACGATTATTCAAAAGTTTGTGAGGGTGGATAACCATTCCATGGCCACTATCATGTTAACTAATCTGAAGAAGTTGAATGGCAATGGGAGTAGCCAATATTTCCACAGCATGATCTATTTTAGTGTCAGAGAGAGCACCTAGTCAAGGTGATCAAAAAGTATACGAGGCACAACATGTGTTGAGGTATCAACATGGTACAATTGAATATGGATTGAGATATGTCTCAAATTATGAAGTACAACTACAGGCATACACAAATTAAAATTTGGAAGGGAGTGCTGAAGATAGGAAGAGCACATGAGGATGATTTAGTTTGGACTTTTCTTGGGCAAGAAGTAGACATATGTCACACTCAAGACTATATAGGCTTTTGCAGCTAGTTTGGAAAGTTGTGAAGCAGTGTGGCTTTGAAAGCTATTTGTAGGATTGTTTGATCAAATGTTGGAGATGGAAATGATGACATGTCGAGGAACATTGAGATCAAGTACTAGAATATCGTACAAACGATGTAGTAAGGCTCCAATGCATTTATATAGATGAGTAGGATGCTAACATTCTCACCAATCCTCTATCCCATCATGAAGTTTGTATCCTTCAAGGACATGCTTAAAGTGGTTGTGATCCGGATTTATACAGGAACACAACAAAATAAAGAGATAACCATATACACAAAGATGCAGTGAAAATAATACTTCATTTGATTACTGTAAAATACTGAAATATGCTTACAAACAGAAATGGAAAAAACCAACTAGGGTGATGGTAGCTTATCTCTGAGAAGAGATGTGGTGGCTACATGCCTCTAAACTGTGTTACAATGAGGCTCGAAGGCCTATTTATTGTTGAGAAACAATGGAAAACCATAAACATCCAAAAACCTAACCTTAAAAGATGAAACACCAAATTGTGGGCCCCGTTTAGGTAAATTGGTACATCAACTTCCCGGGGTCGTAACTTTGGCATACGATTTGACACGCATAGTATCTCGTTAGAAAGATCTATTCGAGAACTACAATTTTAGGAAGAGCAACATTGGTTTAGGTACCCACGTTGGTCCCTGTTTTCCCAAAAAAAATGTCGTTTAGGGCCTCAAAATGGCTCCGGAAGTTTAGGACCCAAAAAACTGCAAAAAACAGTAAGTTGTGCTACAATTAAGGAAAATGAAAAGCTGAAAGAAATAATGGTGGGGGTCCAAGTGGACTTGGAAGGTGACCACCAATATCCACTTGGATCATTCCTCCCCCCTTAGGAAGCAATGATCCCCATTGTGTTGAGTTCCTTCATGAGATGGGGAAACTTTTGCTGAATTTGGTCCCTGATGAGCCACTTGCCCTGGTGAAGGAGTTGGACTGCTTTGACAACTCAATACAATTGGATATTTTGTTGGCAAGTGTGCTTGGTCTGCGTGTCCGTGATCTAATCAGTTACAACTTGTTCCATGCAATCTGGATTTAACTCTGTGGGTACGAGCTATTCTACAATGTCATATGTGTATAGTAATGGTGGAAAGTATGGTCAAAGGTGGTCCACATTGAAATCTAGGTGCAAGCCAAGGAATGGGGGGATGCTATGCTCCAAAGAATTGTTTCCCGTAGCCTTGGCACTGGTGTAAGGACCATGTCAGCGTGGTTGGAGCTTCTGATGGGCTCATGTAAGGTGTTCTTTCTGCAGATGCAACCAGACTTTGTTGCCCACTTGAAGCTTGTGTGGTACCACTGTGGGTGAGGAGAAGTTGTTCATGTGTTCTGTCATGACTGTATCCCTTTGTTGTTGCTGCTGCGTGGAGGAACCCTTCACGGGGGCCATAGATGTCACGACGATCTTCCCCTTACTCTAGCAGCGAACCAGACAGAAAATGAATTTCCTAATATGGGAGATGAGCTTGATGTATTTCTTAGTAGTGATCAAAGAGGTGGCAGTAGGTGGGGCTACCTCTAGTATCCTGTATAATGAATTACCCAAAGAAATAATAACAGTGCAAGGCCTTGACTCATACACAGCATGTCACCTCCACAAGTATGGCTAGCCTAATAATACATCACAAACATCCAGAGGTGCAACATCACACAATACCTCATCTGTGAAGGGTTTAATGCTGTAAGGAGTCGACGTTGCTGGCGAACTCAGAGATCTCGTCCTTGGTGAAGCCACCCAATACTGTATGGTTATGGGTGTGGTGTAGTTGGTAGGCCCAACCACTTCACGACCTCTATTGAAATGAGGTTATTTTGGCTGCCATTGTCGACAATGAATTGCAGTGGCGAACCCTTCACCCACATCTGTGAGTGGAAAAGACGCTCCCCCTCCTCTAGATCTCCAGGTTCATTCTTCTAGATCTTGGCAGTGGCAATAGTGACGCTGGGCTCTGCATCAATGATCTGCTTCCCTTTACCATTCCCCTTGTTGGGTTCTGACTCAAGGTTGGAACATGTATCTGATTCTGAAGCTTTCAACTCGGCCACCAGTGACTGCTTGGTCCAACACTCACTTGTGTTATGAGTGGGACTCTTGTGGAACTCACACCACTATCTTGTGTCCTTCTTTGACTTTGTGGTGTTGTCCTTTTCTTCCGGCTTCGATGGGTTTTCCTGGGTTGCCCCGTCTTGGCTTTGTCCTTGGTTTTGCAACTTGGGGAAGCCTTTCCCTTGCTTCGTATTTGCAGATCCAAAGTCTTTCTCCTTCTGTTTAAACTTTTTCTCGATTTGGACAGCATATCGATATGCCGTGCCGAGCGAAGAGATGTTCAGGAACTCCATCTCTTCCTGGATGTATCTATGTAGGCAGCTACGGTATTTGAGTATCAAATTTAACTAAGAGTCCTTGATACCCAACTGTGTGTGAAGGGTATGAAAAATGTTTGTGAACTCCGGCACATCTTGGTCCCTTCCCTGTCGCAGCATGGTCCACTTTATGTGTTTGTCCTGATAGCTTTTGATAGGGTAACACTGCTCCTTAATAGCATCCCAGAATGAATTCTAAGTGGGCATGGCTAAAAATAGTGTGCCTGTGTTTTATTCCTTCTGCTCGCAGTAGGTTTCCCACCAGTCCTTGACATGGGGGGTTGCTTTGAGAAGAGCGAAAACAATATTTTCCCCACTCGAAAATTCTTGAACAGAAAAAAAATTCCTTCTATTAGATTTAACCATTTATCTACAACATCTACATCTATCTGACCCTCGAATATGGGGATTTCAAAATTAACTTGTACCTTAAAAGGTGTGGCATTTCCAGAGTCGCTGTTGGAAGCCAATGCATCGCCTCTGGGTAGCCGCTAAAGGATCTACGCAAAGTTGTCCATCATCGTGTTCCTTTGTCGCTTGAGGGCTTCTTCAAGCAAGATTTTGATAAGATCTCCTGTCCCCTCATCTTTCTTTTCATTCGCCATGGTAGGCCATCAAGATTTGCGAGGCTGGTCTTGCAAAGGTTCGACCAGTTCAAGCCCTAACTCCTTGTATCCCGACATCATTGGGGACATGCAAAGAAAAATAGAGAAAAAGTAGACCACTCTAATACCACTGATCTGGATTTAAACAGGAATGAAACAAAATATAGAGATAACCATATACAAAAATATGCAGTGGAAATAATACTTCATTTCAATAATGTAAAATACTAAAATATGCTTACAAACAGAAATGGAAATAAACCAGCTAGGGCAATGATAACTTATCTCTGAGAAGAGATGTGGCGGCTACATGCCTTTGAATTGTGTTACAATGAGGCTTAAAGGCCTATTTATTGTTGAGAAACAATTGAAAACCCTAAACATCCAAAAACCTAACCATAGAAGATGAAACACCAAATTGTGGGCCCCGTTTGGGTAAATTGGTACATCAACTTCTCGAGGTCGTAACTTTGGCATACGATCTCCATTTGACGCGCATAATATCTCATTAGAAAGATCTATCTGAGAAATAAAACTTTGGGAAGAGCAACATCGATCCATGGACCCATGTTGCTCCTAGTTTTCCCAAATAAATGTCATTTACGGCCTCAAAACAGCGCCGGAAGTTTAGGACCCGAAAAATTGCTAAAAATAGTAAATTTTGCTACAATTAAGGAAACTAAAAATGATGAAAGAAACAATGGTGTGGGTCCAGGTGGACTTGGTAGGTAGCCACTAATATCCACCTGAATCAGGTTGAGAATGCTTCCCTTGGTTAAAGGGAGTGTTGATGTAGTAGCATCAAGGTGCAAAGATTTTCCCTAGGTTGGGATATTAACAGGTCATGGGTGTTGATGGAGGGCCATGTAATGTGGCTAGGGGGATTGGCCGAAATAGCATGAAGGTTCAGAATTCTCCCCCGATCAGGGGTCACTAGACCATATTGCCAATTTTTATTTAGCTAGTGGGTTGAGTGAGTGCCTATAACATCAAGCAAACGATTTTCCTTTCAATAGCATGTGATGATATGTGGCAATGGTAAACATTAGAGGAAATTGTAGCCTAAAAGTGCCCACGAAATTTTCACGTAATTTCCATGTCATAATATGTATACCAATCAAAATCATTTAAATTTAAAAAGATGTACATGTCCGAAATAATTTTAAATTGTTTAATTTGGGTATTGGTGAAATATTTTATTATTAATTTGGGTATCGGCGAAATATTATTAATTTGGGTATTCATGAAATATTTTATTAATGTTATTTACCTACCTTATCCATATGAATTAGAATATCGAAAAAGTTTTTAATGCAATGTAAATCTTTATATTAGTTAAAAACATAAATTAAAAATGTGCTTCTATTTGACATTAATAACCATGCCAAAAAAAACAAAAAACAAAAAAGTTAAATATAAAATATATAACCATTAATATAAAATATAAATATAACATTTAATTAAATATAAATTGTTAAATAGTTAAAATTAAAATATAACTAGCAATTGCACTAGATGTTGCAAAGGAAACGTCGTAAGGCATAAATTCCGAAGAATCATAACATATAAAAATTCATTGAAGATAAAAATTAGTAAAAAGAATGCCACTCAAAGTTATAAGGTAAAGAGAAATCACTTACATTATGACGATTTGACAGATTCTATAACCTTTCCAACATAGATTGCCTCATAATATTCAAAGATGGTATTTCAAGTTCCAATAGCAAATATTTTTTAGATTTTGGGAAAATACAAGTAGTAGATGACATCGAATAAGCTAAATAAAATAATTTTAATTCATGAAAAATATGATGTTCATCTTTCCCAATCTAAATTTGTATCACAACCTCACAAATTTAAGACATCATTGCATATTATATTAAAATGAGCAAGACATCATCTCTCAAATATTCATAACTTTTGGTGTAAAATCTGCAACTTTTATGGGAAAGTCTAGTGCAGTGCAGTTGATGATGTTCAATATCTCCAATGTTTCCTCTAAGAACATCATCTCTAAAAATTGTAAAGAAACATCTTGAATTGAAAAATAACTTAGAATTTTTATTTTGACATAGGGTTAGTTTTATTTATTTTGTTTTATTGTTGGATAACATCTGATTCGATGATCACTTTTCATTAATTTTGAATTTATGACAATATTGCCATTTTTTACGACAAATTTGTTTCTTTCTAACAAATAGTTCTCCCTTTTCCAGAAATTTTGCAAATTCTTTTATGTTGACAGGGAGTACTATCATCTATATAACATTCATAACCCTTTGATTTTAAACATGATTTTGATACAATTGCACGAAAGCATTACTAATGTGAATGGTAGATGTTTGAGTAGGTCATTGGAAATGTGTGATTTGCGTGAACTCTAGAACATATGAGCTCCTGTCAACCTCGGGATCTTCGGTTTACCAATGCCTATAATAAGCATCCACTGCTTTTGATGTTCTTCATAAACATGAAATCCGCTATTAGAAGCTCTTGTATTCTTTCCAGGGATTTCTCAAGGCAAAGGAATGAAATGAGGAAGGACTTGAATCACCTCGGGTAGTGTATTGTAGAAGAAGGATGTCCAATTGAATGCGTACCTTGTAGATACTTTACTTGGGGAATTTTATGAGGACCAATGCTTCCATTTGGTCCGTTGGATGTAGACCAATAGAAACTGACTACAACTAATTGAAAAATGAAATCTTGTATGGAATTTTGATCCAAGTCATCACTTCCTTAAGTAGAAAATACTTCCATTTGGTCTGTTGGATGTAGACCAATAGAAACTGACTAAAACTAATTGAAATTTATTCAAAATGAAATCTTGTAGGAAATTTTGGTCTAGGTCATCACTCCCTTGAGTATAAAAACATTGACTGACATTCCTATCCAATACAATGATGCAACTTAGTGGTAAAGTAGCCTCTCCAATTATGTGAAATGAGCCTATAACACTAATAGAGTTCTTGTCCAATGTTTTTTCTATGCATCTTCTCTCTACCAAAAGCTTAAAGCTCCATCGTCTACTCATGTGGTGAGTATAAGTGGCTACTTAAAGTAATATAAGCCATGTTGTGAGTGCCTCCTAGGAATGCAAGAAGCCATTTATGAGATTCAGTAAAATCCAACTCTTGCGGATTCTGCTTCAAATGTGCAGAGAAAAACTGTAGTCCTGGAAGTGGAGGAAATGAACAATAATTATACACAACCTATTCCTTTCACAGTTATGGAATAGTATGCACTATGTTGCACATGGAAAGTGTGTAAAGTAGAATTGATTCACAAAATTAAGTGTTGTAACTATTTGATTGTAATTAAGGAAGGGTTGTGCCATAAATTTGCATAACTTTTATAAGTATAAATAAATTTTAATCATAAAGGAAGTTGATTGTAGCAATTTCTTGGATTGAGATGAAGATATGTTTCCATAACTCCTCTACCGAGTTCAGAATAAATTATTGGATCGATATTAAAATTCATTTATTCCATAAAATGTGGTAGTAGTGGCTGGTTTTTGGTAAAATTAATTTACATTTCATTATGATGCTTTCGGAGGTGGAAGTCGAATATGTAATTACTGGTTTCGTGCATAAATACTCACCATTCTTAACTAACCAATTAGATTCTACCTTGCACTTCTTGCATGATTTTTCTAAACACTCTGTGTAGTTAAGCATTAATATTTTATTTCTACTTTATTATATATTTTTCTATCTTACACAATTTGGCTTTAAAAAATATTAAAATTATAAATACAATTTTTTTTTTTTTTTTTTAATTTAAAAGTCAGTTGTTGTTATGAGCATGTATTTCCTCTTAAGAGGTCACAAGTTCAAACCCAGGGAGGTAGAGTATGTATGTCTTTGTAGATTTAGCAATAAAATAACTGCTTGGAGGTGGGTCCCTTGTAATCTTTTATTTATTCTTTATTATATATTTTTCTATCTTACACAATTTGGCTTAAAAAATATTAAAATTATAAATACGAGTTTTTTTTTAATTTAAATTTGAGTTGTTGTTACAAGCATGTGTTTCCTCTTAAGAGATCACAAGTTCAAACCCAGAGAAGTAGAGTATGTATGTCTTTGTATATTTAGCACTCAAATCGCTGCTCAAAGGTGGGTCCCTTATTCCACAAACAAGAAGGTCTCATACACCAATTTGGTGTCTGGCTTGGCTCTGACCTTAAAATTGCATAATAATAATAATATATTATATACAGATAACATTTAAATAACTTTAATCTCCAAATCAAGCACAACTAAGTTGCCAAGAAGAGTGCTCTTATCGGGGGATGGAAACCCTAACACAAGTGGTCGCTCTAAGTAGGGGTTATGGATAGGAACTTCATTTTGCAGTTAACCATTTGACCTCTGCAGGCATGCACTGTCACTATTTGTCAATGGATAGTTTCCCTCCGTGCTCATTGTTGTCACCGTTGCCTTTCGCTTTCGCCGAGACCACTGCAATATGATAGACATGGAGTTAGAAGAGGTGGATTATTTCTTCAACCCTAACCCCTATGCCCCTATTTGGCGAAGCCCTAACCCTACGTTGGGTTTCTCATCTATTGATCATCTAGATCCATCTGAACTGCTCCTTTCCATTTCACCTCTCATCATTACTCTCCTCGAGCCATCTTCATTCAACCTCCCCTTCGCCACCCTCTCCATTGATTCCTCAGAGATTGATTGCCCTCTACTCTCGTCGATGACTCTCCACCTTCTTACTGCATGCTCGCCATCCTCCCCTCCATTTGAACCCTCGCCTTCCAAGGAACTATCACACCCGTCGTCTTTCGTGCTCCTCTCTGTGGCTGGTAACATCTCTGAGCCTGGGCACACCCTACATGAGCCTATCGCTCCTTCCACCTATACAATAGCGACAACTCCCTCCTCCATACCATCCAACTGCTTCGAGACCCTGATCATTAAAGTCCAGAACATTGCGCAACATCATAGCAGGAGCATCAGGGCACTCCGAACCCTTTGCAGGATCATCCGACTGCGCTTAGATCGAGTAAGAGGAAAATCAAGTGTGTGAAGGCCTCTGGTAAGGACTGACCCTCAAATTTGGAGAAGGGTTCAACATGGGTGAAGTTGTCAACACAGCTAGTAAGGTACTGGTGGGTAGGGTTCGGAGCCGAGCCTATTCAGTTGAGCGGCTCAGACTTTAGGTCAAGGAGATTTGGGGCAATATCTTCAAGGATCTTTCTGAGGTGAAAAATCTGGCTCGAGGATGTTTTGCGCTACATTTCCTACAGGAGGATTATACCAACTGGGTACTTTCCAGATACTAGCGAATTGAAATGGCTCCACTCATGCTTAAGCAGTGGAGCCCTCTTTTTGAACCTGAGAGGGAATAGATGAGTGTAGGACCGTTATGGGTTAGGCTGCTTGGGCTCCCTCTACAGTACTGGTCTAAGGACGTTTTTGTTCGTATTGGGAATGCGCTTGGAACCTACTTGGACTACAACAGGTCTTATATCAAATCTGGCAACTAGTCTCTCGCTCGCATTTTGGTGCACCTTGACACAAGAGAGGGATTAGAGGAAAAATTCGCCCTGCAATGGAAGAATTTCACCAGGATCCAAATCCTGGACTATGAAGTCGTACCATTCAGATGTCGCAAGTGTCACAAGGTAGGGCACCTATTCAAGGAATTCCCCTTGGTTCGTAAGGACCTGGATACTACTAAGGAAGCAAAGGGTGATGCATCTAGGGCACCTACAAATGCACCAGGGAAGACTCCTCTAGCTTCTACTCTGATGACAAGGAAGGGAACACCGACTCAAATGCCTACTGCGAGTGCTCCTCATCATCCCTCTCCACCGATGACTCGATCAACGGCTATTTCCGAGGCTGCTCGAACCTCAGGTACTCCTCCTCACCTTAAATTTGTATTTTCATCATCTCCTTCTTGTTCTGATTTTCATTTTCATACTGCATCTACATCTATTCAGGGCTTCACCTCTCCCTCCATCCCTTGCCCCCTCGTCTCTCACCTTTCGGTCCTCTCGACTAAACCTCCCTCCTTCCCTCTCATGGATCATTCCACTATAGTTGATTCATCAACACCCTTCCCTGGTCCCCCACACCCATACAACTTCTGCCCCCGATTCCCCCTCACATCTGTCTACTTTGAATCCTACAGGTTGGGACTAGCCCCTCCTTCATGTGCCCCCAAATCCACCAGAGGGCGTAAATCCCATTTATCAAAGGCCATCTTATTAGTCAGGGCTGAAGTGGCTTCGGGAAGACAATCATCTCTTGATTGGGTACTTAGAGCTCTGAACACCCTTCCAAAATCTCCCCCATGAAGTGTCTCTCTTTTAATTGTCAGGGCCTGGATAGCTCTCCCAAAAAGCTAGCCCTCATATGACTTTTTGAATCTGAGTCTGTAGACATTATTTTCCTACAAGAAACATTGGGGTTGCCTGATCATATTTCTCGTGTGCTCCAATCCTTGAAACCAGGATGGACCTTCCAGTCCCTTGATGTCATGGGTTGATTGGGGTGGACTGGCCTTGGGTTTTAACCCTCGCTCTATTCACCTCAAGGCCTCCTGGGGTGGTGTTGGATTCATCAGAATGGATATTTTTTCCTCGGACATGGGCATGGATCTCTGGATTGTCAATGTATATGGCCCTTGTCAAAACAGGGAGGCCTTCTGGAACCATCTCCTTAATATTTCCATCACAAATTCTGATAATATCATTCTGGGTGGCGACTAAAATTCTCCATTGGATTTGGGTAATCATGGTAGTCAAATGCTCAAGTGTATCCTCTTTCAGATGTTATGGAGCAACTGCTAGACAACATTACTTGACGGATATCCTTATGGTAAAGCCACTACTCACCTGGCGAAATCACAAAATTGGGGAGGCTTCCCTGGCCAGGCATCTGGACCGCTTCCTCATCAAGGACACCCTGATACATAGATTATCCTTATACATACAATGGGTTGGTTATGGAGGTTTACCGAACCACTCCCCAATTTTCTTGGAGATCACTAGCCCCTCTCAGAAACCAAGGGCTTCTTATAAATTTAACTCTACCTAGTTATCGGACCCCTCATATATTGAACTAGTCATTGATTTGTGGTTAACAAACCTAGCATCCTTGGGAAGAACCTTGGCAGAAGGCTTCTGTGCCAATCTCACTGAGATTAAGAGACATTTTTTGGGCTAAAGAAAAAAGAGATCGGGATGAACAAACCCTCAAAACTATTGAATAGACTTTGGCTACTCTACTAGATGAATAGGGTCAGGGTTTCAATTCGGCAGAGGCAAAGTCCCACCTCATTAATTTGGAAGAACAGAGGTCAAAGATCCTAAGGGAAAGGGAAGAAACCTAGCACCTCTGGAGTCAGGCTGTTTGGTTAAAAGCAGGAGATGAGAACACAAATTTCTTTCAAAAATTTTCTAAAGGAATAAAAGTCAGCAATATTATTTGGAATATGCCCATGGAGGATGGGGGTTTGGCAACATCTTTTAACCAGCTATCCCGTCTTGGAAATTCTTGCTTCCGAAATTTGTACAAGGCCCCTCCTGGTGCCTCACTGGCTGAAATAGTTCGAATTTCAGGTCACCTCCCCAGATTTGTGGACCTGGAAGAGGCCGAGGAGCTCAATTCCCCTTCTCTCAGGTGGAACTAGAAAGCACTTTAAAATGGTTTAAAAATGATAAAAGTCTCGGGATGGATGGTTGGACTATTGAATTATACCTTTCCTTTTATGAGATCATTGGTGGTGGAGGAATTCATGACTTCCAGGTGTATGTATGAGGCCATCAATACTACCTTCATTGCTCTGATCCCTAAATCGATTGTCCTTCATCCTTCAATGAATTTTGTCCTATTTCTCTCTATAATTGCCTATACAAGATCATTTCCAAGATTATATCCATTCGTCTCAAGCCCATCCTATCCTGTCACATTTCCCCTGAGCAATTCACTTTCCTCCAGAATAAACAAATCCATGAAGCTATTGGCTCTGCACAAGAAGCCCTTCACTCCTTGAAAACATAAAAAGCTAAAAGGGGGCATCCTCAAGATTTACCTTGCTAAAGCTTTTGACCGGGTCACTTGGCTATACATTAAGATGATCCTTACACACTTGGGCTTCCCTCCCCCTTTCATCAATTGGATTATGTGTTGCATCACCTTGGCCACCTTCAGTGTACTCATAAATGGCTCAGCATCACATTTCTTTCATGCTGAGAGAGGACTTCTATTCCTAGATGATGTGCTCATCTTCCTCAATGGAAGCATCAGGGACACCTCTACCTTCTATGAAATACTCACTTTTTGCCACAGCTACTGGTATTGAAGCAAACCACTCAAAATCTACCATTACTCTCTCCAATGCATCTCCTTAGGAAACAAGGTTTGCTTAACATAATTTTCATTTTCAAAGCCATCAACTGGAGGATGGCCTAAAGTATCTGGGATTTTGGATCAAGCCTCATTGCTACAGGATTGTTGATTGGATCTAGCTCGTGGTTAAAATTGAAAAACGTTTACAAAATTGGAACCACAGATTCCTTTCCAGATCTGGTCGGTTAGTCCTGATTAAATCTATCTTGGAGGCTACACCAGTCTACTGGATGTTGCTGGCTTGGATTCCTAAGAGAATCATTTCCCGAATTCAAAATATTTGTTGCAGATTCCTTTAGAACGGGTATAAGGAGGGAAAACCATTTGCCTGGGTGCGTTGGAAGCACATTTCTCTACCCAAGAAATGGGGTGGATGGGGACTAAAGGAATTATCTATCTTTGTACATGCTCTTGCTACCAAGATGGGATGGATCATGCTCACATCAAAAAACCTTTAGACTGAAGTCTCTTATCATAAATATATATGGCCACATCATCTCATGGACTGGATTCGACTACCCTCCTGGCCACGAACTGGGATATCAACGGTCTGGAGAGCAATTTTACACGCCTTACCTACTATCAAAGATGGGCTAGCTTAGAGAATCAATGATGGAACTTTGGTCCATATAGGCATGGAACCCTGGACGGGAGTTGGGAATATGTATCGTTTACCCCCTAACCTCATCTTGTTTCTCAATCAGCGGAATATCAAAGTAATCGCACAGGTGGATGATTTGGAGAACTCCATATTTGAGCAAGCTTGGTTATCAGCGTTGCAAATAGATATCCCCGAACATTGGTAGTGGGACTTGGAAGGGTATGTTAATGCCCTGACTGAATCCCATGTGCATATCAAAGAAGGCACCGACGAACTCATCTGGACACCGGCTGATCATGGCTTATACTCCCAAAAATTTGGTTATCCCATTATACACTTTTCTCGTAGACCAGTAGCACTCCTAGAATGGTGGGGAAAGCTCTGGAAACTTATAGAATCGTCGACAACAAAATTATTCATGTAGAATGTGCTCTGGAACAAGAATCCAACATGAGATAATCTTATGCATCGTTCCTATTACAGCCCAAACTGGTGTGGGACATGTAAGCAGGTCGAGGAAACCAACGATCGTATGTTCTTACATTGCTCGATGAATGCTCAGCTATGGATACAAGTCTTAGATATTCGCTCCAAACCTATCAGATGGCAGGGTCAAACTATATTTGAAGCTTGGGATCACTGGAGAGTTGCGACCAATGACACAAAAACTCATTGTCTACCTCTCCTCATCTGCTAGTCAATCTGGATGATAAGAAATGGGATTATCTTCAGGGGGAAAGAGGCTAGATGGCCTCCTGAAACTACAAAAATCATTGTTGCCTATCATGAGATACCGAATGAGGATCACTCTCCTACAAATCAAATAGTACCCCCTGAATCAATTGATTACACTATCCCATG
Organism: Pinus taeda; assembly: GCA_000404065.3. Classification (NCBI taxonomy): domain Eukaryota; kingdom Viridiplantae; phylum Streptophyta; class Pinopsida; order Pinales; family Pinaceae; genus Pinus; species Pinus taeda. The sequence continues at coordinate 56,770 of APFE030532172.1, read as the reverse complement.
GGCTTCTTTTGATGGTGCAAACCAAGCACAGGGATGTGGAGGTGGAATTTTACTACATCTAACTGAACACCATCACTACAAAATACAAATGGGGTTGGGAGTGGGAACCAACAATTATGATGAACTAATCGCCCTCAGGCATCTTTTGCATTTTGCATTGCCTCATTCATGCAATAAATTACAGATATTTGGTGATTCCAAATCATCATAAATTGGTTCAATAACATTAATACATGTCATGCACATTCACTCAGAAACATATTGGATGAAATACAGATCTTCAAAGCACAATTTAACTCTATTACCTGTCAGCATATTTACAGGGAATGTAATTCATTCGCTACCAAATTATCCAAGGAGGCTACGATACATCCTAGAGGCCTGTGGTTGATACAAGAACAGATTAGTGAAGAGCAATAATACTATCACCCAACCTATATTGATAGGGCATATCCTTGGAAAAAACTTTAATCTCCAAATTTATTAAATACTTTATTTATCTAAATATATATTTAATATGATAATTTAACCTTTTTAAGAGCAACTTCCATCCTTAAGATTAAGATTAATTTTTTTACTCAATTAAAAATATGAAATCAACTCTATCTCTTATATAAAAATAAAAATAAATATTCAATCTCATATGAACCAATTAATCCAGTAAAATCTTAATTAAAAATATTATATCAACTATATCTTTAACATAAAATAAATAGATTCAAAATAATGATTAGAATTGTTATCTGTGAAACCTATTCTCCTCCCATATTTTTACTACTTAGTTGAGAATATAAAGTCGTCCATATTTTCTAAATGAACTTCCTAGCTTCTATGTGTGTATCAGTTTAGCTGAGAAAACAAAAAGAACTCACTGCATTGGCATTGTTGAACAAATCAGAACACCAGAATGCAGAATTGTTGAGTTTCAATGGAATTTGAAACACAAATGAGGGGTTTTATGTTGAAACAAAAAATTATTAAGAATGACGATAACTTTGTTTCATAAAGAAAAGTGATTAAAAAGCCATGGCTTCTTAGTTCGAATTCGTGACAACCATTATTTCTTTGATGGTGCAATCGTTGAAGGAGGTTCTATCGGCAACGCCAAGTGCTATAACTTTTCAAGGAGGCAAAGGAAATGCGGCACTACATGTCCCAACATATAATGGGAACTGGGGTGTTATAAAGGAGATTCTACATCGTTTTCCACCTCTGTTTCTTACAATCAATAATGATGGGAACACTGTCCTCCATTTGGTAGTTGGGGGATTCAAAGCGTCTGGTTTCAGAGTCCCGATATACATATGGAAGTCATTAAGAACTTGGTTTTAGATGAAACCACAAATTTGCAAATCATTGTGAATTGCAAGAACAGGGATGGAAGGACTGCACTACATATCATTGTAATTTCAGGAAAGACAAATGATGAAAAGCCTATGAAGTTATTGGTGTCTGCACCAAGGCTAGATATCAATATTTGTGAAAAAATGGTATGGCCGCTTATGACATGGTCAAGGAAACTGTGGCCTCTGGTCTCTCACCAGAGTCGTTGCTTAAATGCATGGCTGAAGCAGGTGGAAGACTAATGATCCCTCAGTCTCCTGCTGCTTCTCAATTATTCAGAAAAGTTGCAGAACAAACGAAGATCATAATATTATGGTGCACAAATAAAATAATGAAATCTGCACTGAATAGTGTGAAATCATAGAAGAATTTTCAGATAAAGATTCTGAATTCGCAAACTCAAAAAACATCCCAGGAAACCAAATGAATAATTATCGAATTTTATACATTTCACACATGCCACAGCGTTTCCCACAAGCCACAACATAAGATATGAATTCAACCCATAAAATCCTTCACTTACAAAAAGAAAATATGTAAAAAAACTGCATGATGGAGGCACTAGACGGTCTTGCAGTTTTGAAGTCGTCGGAAGTCCGTTGGTAACTTGTTGCATGATCCTGGATTTACAAATTCATAGTATTGACACATGACAGAGCACCAAAGCATGATCCCAGGCTAATAAGGCACCCTATTCATTCACAGATCCCTGCATTCACTTTCCATAACCCAAAAACGTTCAACAAGAATTAATGGTTTGTTTTAAGAACAAATCTGCAAGAAGGGTCCGCCTGCCCAACCAGATCGATAGCACCTACAGTACCCACAAATGAAGCAAGAGGTTTGGGCATCACAAAGGTTGGCGATTTTAACTTTTTTGGTAATACAACTGCGCAATGGTTGAGTGTCATTCCTTACCCTTACCGTTACGGCTGCTTGGGACTTAGTAACCACCTCGATAAAACACGGGCATCACAAAGGTTGGCGATTTTAACTTTTTTGGTAATACAACTGCAATGGTTGAGGGTCATTCCTTACCCTTACCTTTACGGCTGCCTGGGAGTTAGTAACCACCTTGATAAAACACTTTGTTTTATGTGATTATTGCTTAAAGTTTTCAAGTATGGATCATATAAGCTTGAATTCGGAAAATAAAATTTATAATTAAATATAATATAGATAAATAGTTAAAAAGCATATTTTAAAAGACAAATTACTGCATTCCCACCAAAATATAGAATATAGTAAATATAAAACAATTAAATATTTAATATAATTAAATATAAAATAGTCAAATAGTTAAAAAATAGTTGAATAATTGAAAAACATATTCCATAATGATTTTGATAGTCTTTTGGATTAATCATATCATAAGTTGTTGGTCGACATTTCGAACCATTTAATGTGGTTTATCCTCAGGACATAGGTGAAAACATCAGTTAGTCAAAATGTTTTGAAAATAGAATGTTTTTTCAACTTTGTCCTGGCGATAAACCATATTATTGAAACGCCGACCAATAACTTATTATGTGATTAATCCAAAAGACTCTATCAAAATCAGTATAGATCACAAAAGTCTAAAATCAAGCATATTCCATAAAGGTCAAGTTAATTGATTCTAGCCAAAAAATATATTCCATACAAAATTGTGGCTTTAGTAGATAATGTCGTTATAAAAATAACAAAAAAATAGTTAAATATAAAATATATATAGATAGGTAAATATAAAATATAAATATTGACAGAAATTAAATATAAAATGTATATAAACAATTATTTTAATCTAAGTGTCATATATTGAGGTACTTCAATAGAAATAATATATAAAAAAATTATTAAATCTCGTGCTAATAAATATTGTGGAACATAGATAAAAGTAAATTAATCTTAAAAAATTGTCTACATGACAATTTTTATTAATATCTTGATTTTTCCTTAGGAGGTCACTTTTACGCTAAAATTTCCTCTAATGTGGGCCTAGGTTTCACCATGTGTTAGGGGGTGCCTACTTCCAAGTGACAACATGGTGGATTGGTGAAACAATGACTAGGCTTATGTCAGGGGGTGTCTAACGAGCCAATGGGTAATTGGATTGTGAGTGACTAGATCCTTTGCAAAAGGGATATTTCTAGTGGGTGACTAGATTCCTTTACATAATGCTGATGTGGGATGCTTTCCACATGGTTTTGATATAGAAAATGAGGTGGATGGATTCATCAACATAGATAGTTCATTCAACCTTTTCTCGGAAGAGAGAATTTTGAACAAGAGATGATATGAAGAAGTCTAAGAGAACACCTCCCTAACTAATAGGGGGTCTTGAATTTTGGGTGGTTGCAGTCAATATTCCGAGCTACTCCATGTTAGCCCACAAAAAAAAATATACAAGAAGAGTTTTGAATTTAAAATTTTCGAATTTAAATTGCCTCTGAAATGTCAAGTCAGCTCCAATTTCTAAAGTCATCTTAACCCAAGGGACATGCCCATTTGGGCACTCTAATCTACTATACATACAACATTCATCTTCGTCTATTGAGCACCAATTCAGATCACACAAGTATAATATCTTTTATTCATCTATGCAAAGGAAGGAGAAGAGTAGTATGAAGTTTGACCACTCGGTCCCAATGTTGACCAATCAATATTAGAATCTATTTGACCTCACATGCACGGAAAGAGGTTGAAGTATTTTTGGGAATTTCATTGGGTAGTAGAGCAAATTTTTTTACGAAAGTGCAGGAAGCTGAAATTTCTTAGTTTGACCACGTTTAACCAGGGTTTTCTTGTTGGCTAGTTTGAATTTATTTTTGATTGGAAATATAAGATTGTATCCCTTAGTGAATTGAATAATTTCTCTAAGAAAAATTTGTTGGGTTTTTCCATAGTTAGGGTTTTCCCAAGCAAAAAAATTGTCTCTTATGTTTGGCCGCCTCTTCATGATCCTATTGTCATTATTGTTTACTATTGAGATTTTATTATATATTATTTAATGATGAGAGTGGGTTGTGGTAAAAACACAACCCCCCACCCCCATTATTCACTTAATTCTCATAATGGGGACCCTTTGATTGAATGGTTGGTTATATTAATATTTGATTTTGAGTATTTAGATGGCTTCAATGGCTTCAATCTATTCATATTTTCCTATCATAACTTGTTTGATCTCATTTGGACATTTGGTTTGCAAATAACACCTAATTGAAGATTGGATGTTTTTCACTACTTTGACTCTATATAATGTATTTTATCTTTTATTTTATAAATATGTCTCATTGTAATAATTAACTATTTATAAATATATTTGTTATCACATGCATTTCATAACCCCTGAGATCAAGCCTTTCATTGTGTAATGGCTTTTTTTTTAAAAATGCATTTAACCTTTCACATTTAAAAAGTGGTCATAGTCGAAGGCTTAAAACAAGTGGCACATATATATATATATTATATATATTATATATATTATAGTATCATAGCTATATTAAAAATATTCAAAGTCCAAACTCATATTTATATGGCTTATGGCATATATTCAAAGTTAATCAAAACTCAAAATCCCGCTATATTATAATATATCCGACGAGAGGACCCACCTACCACATTGTTACTCTCGTTCCCATCAGGGTCAACACTTATCAGAGATTTTCAACTAAGCAAGCTTTTAAAAACGCTGATACAACACTCCCTCTGATCTCCAATATGTTGATAAAACAATTCACCAATATTTTGATATGCATTAGGGGAATTTTGAGGTCTAATATGGGCCTCCTAAGGAAATTATGAAATAATAGTGGAAATAATGAAATAAGATTAGATTAGATCATCAACTTTTTGAGGAAAAAAAAGAAAAAACTATTTTTTCAACTCGTATTTTCAACTTATCTCCATATGGGTTTACTCAGATTTTGAGCAGGAACACTGGTTGGATGCATAATTTGATTCTTCATCCAAAGCAGGAACACTCGTTGGATGCATAATTTGATTCTTCATCCAAATAGTACCCATGTTGCATACTTTTGATGGACCCTAATACACAATAAATGCAAAATACAATTAAAACGTGATTGCTATCACGATTTTCATGTATTTCTCATTTTTCATGTAGCAGGGTCCATCGAAAGTATGCAACTCATTGGATGAGGAATTAAATTTTTCATCCAACGAGTACTCCCACTCGAAATTTTAGTAAAAACTTAGGGAGATAAGTTGAAAGTTTAATTTATTAATTTATTATTTTTTAATCTTTTTACTTTTTTACCCCAAAAACGGTGAATCATCCCCCATGGTTGACATCATCAACTTGAATCCTATTGGTTCTTATAAAGTTTATTTTTGTTGTACATTTTTCTTAAGAGACCCATTTTAGACCTCAAAAATTCTCTAATGGCACTCCGCTGATATTCTGATATGGTACTCTGCCGAGATTTCGATAACCAATCCTTTTGACCTCCAATATAGTATTCACTCTGATATTCTGATGGTCCAATGCTCTCTGATATCACCAGTAACTCATTCGCTCATCTCCGATATTTATTGACCATCAATATGTCGGACCTGATATGATTTAAGATTTGGTTTAATTGTGAAATCACGTCCACTCGTATATCAGAGATTTTGGAATGGCACATGCCTAAAATCTCTGATATGGTTCCAAACTCGATTGGCTTTATTATGATTATTTAATATAAATCACATCTGCTCCATATCAGAGCCTCCAAATATCAACGTATTGACATTTTTGTTTGTTTGTGTGCATTATAAAAAGTTATGATGGGCTTACCTCCAATACCACTCAACTCTTGCCACGTATATCGTCCTCTGGCCACTATTATAGCCACTAAATCTAAAAAATCCATTTAGCTATAAAGTCTTGGTTATAAGTGTAGTTTTAATTCATTTTATAGTTTAATCTATATTTCTGTCATTTTAATAAAATCTCACTATAATGGATTAACTTTGTTTTCTGTTATGGAAGTAGGCGCATATGGATGATGAGAATTAGCGCATCTAGTCAACATTTTCAAATAAATTTCTCCAGGTGGCGAAAGATTGTTTAATGAGAAAAAATATTGTGGAAATGAATGGTTAAATATGGCTATCACCATGAATAGTGCAATTCTATTATGACAGAAGCAAACCAAACTCATCAACATGTACCAAACAGGGTGATTTTTCAACTGATACAAACTATATTTGGCCTACGATCTAACAGAAGAAAAACCACCAGATTCATTTTACTTTTAATGCTTTGACAATTGAGTAACAGAGGGGAACTGTTAAAATTGTAAACTCTGTATAAATACTCTTCTCTCGGCTGACTTAAATAGGATTCGGATCCAGAAGAAGAGGAAAAATAATATTGAAGCTTATAACCTGTTTTTAGAGGGAGTTGAGTGCTCATTTGCACTATTGTAGTGGGATTCGAGCCTTTCTTTGCAGACAGGGAATCAAGTTTGCTGGTAGTAGGGGATTTGCACTATTGTAATCTTTTGAGGTTTATGTAACATGATTCATATTCATAATAAGATTCATTTATGTAATTGTTTGCATATCACTACTATTTTCATCAGTTATTGTAAATAAATTCTTCAACTTTCAAATACATTTATGGTGTATGAGTAGATTATTTGACTTTAGCACTATTGTTAAGTGTTACATGTTAGTTCATTTAAAATATGACCAAGATATCATGCAGGATTAATCAAAAATGTGTCTTGAAAACTCAAAATTGTATAAGAACATACGTCATTTCTTTAGGCTAGCTAGCTATCTAACAGTTTAAAGTTATAGATGTCTTGCTTTTCTACGTGTCATTTTATTAGATCTATTTCAATATTATGGCATGAATCTTTCGTTTCTTATGCATATGTTTATTAGAAGTTGGAGTTATTTACATTTAAATGTCTAGTAACTATTTATTAGGCATTTAGTTTTTTATATATATCTGCTTTAACAAGGATTAGATCTTGTGAACTATTTCCCTGGTCTATTTTCTTTATCTCATTTCAACTCCAACATGTTTTTTTTCCCATCCTTTTAGCTTGATCTTGATTGAGAGAAAGACTACTCTTTCTTTCCATCAAGATAGGTTTAGGTTAGATTTCCTTTTACTTGCATTATAGAGTTCATGTATAGTTACATTAAATCTTTCATTCTAGAAGTCCTCTCATCGAAGAGGCAAAATCCTAGTTGTGGCTTGGCTAAGCCCTAAGTCAGCTTAAGGATTTGCTTCTTTTCCCAGTAGGAAGGCTAATCTGATTTCTCTTTCTTTGTTATAAAATAAAAGATAAAGTATAAGCCAATAGATAGATAGAGAGAGGGTAATTGGACCCAAGTGAATGAATTGGAACAACCATTTCATCAAAAAAGGAATTTCTTTAAGTTCTCGACTGCGTGGTCTCTCTTACATGTTGATGAGACCATTTTTTCTGATCAACATTTTTGGTGCTAGAAAGAGGGACAAGTAAATTGTTCTTTTTGAATATTTTATGCTTTAATATTTTATCTTACTACTATGGCTCCACTTAAAATACCTCCTTGGAGTTGCTTTAGTAGACCTAATCCAATGACTACTCCGATAAAGGCAGTTAAGATCCCGTCTAAGGTAAAATATAATGGTAAGCCTTCTGCTTATAATCATCTCCTTCAATTTATTTTAAGTTGCAATAATTTTAATATTGATGAATATAATTATTACAGGATTCTTACTCTTACTTTAACAAAAAAATCTAATGACTGGTGCTTATCACTTCCAGTTGCCTCTGTACATATCTATGATAGATTTTCACAGATTTTCCTTCATGCTTTTCATTGATATGATTACAAAAAAGTCTATAATCAATTAACCGAATTGCGTAGGATGGAAGGTGAGTCATTGGACGATATCCTAATTAGATTGAAATTAACTATGATGCAATTTCAATCCAAAGATTTCCCTCCTTAATTTCAATTAATGGGTTGGTTTAAACATTTGATATCTCTCCCTTGTAATCCTTATCAAGAATCAGAAAATTCATTTATTTTTATTGAAAAATCAACTGCTCAAACCATCAATAATTATCCTCTTCTAGAAACTAGTACTGCCAATGAACAATTCCAAGAGAAAGAGAATTATCCCAAATAAAATAATGGTGTTGTTAATGAACAATCACAACCAGAAATAAGAAGCAATCAATATCTTCCTCTTGATATTATTTTAAGTAAAGGCAAATCTAGTTCTTCCAGCACTAAGGACTGGATAAAAATCCCAAAGTTTGAAATCATGCAAATCAAGAAGATTTTGAAACACAAATTTTTGGAAATGAACAATATTTTTCTAATAGAGAAATTTTCAGATTTGTAAATTCAAATTCTTACTTTTATTTATATCCTGATTTATTTGATAATTCATTAAATAATAATGCAGTTGCTCTTTTCGATATTGATAACAGTTCTAAAGATAATGGAGTTACCATTTTTGAATTATCAGTAAGTTCTATTAGGGATAAAGAAAATTTAGTCACTCACAATTATGCAAATTCTCTATCTGTTTCTGACTTAGGAAAAAAGGATATTAATGAAATTATTCATAATGATGAAGACATTGAACCTTGTTTATCTTCTTCTTCAAAAATTAATTCTTTAAGTAAATCTATTTTTGAAGATGAAAATTGCTAATTTAAATGTTTTAATAAATTCTCAATCATTCAATTTATGATAATTTCAATAATTATGAATTTGCGCCAATTTATGACTCCTACAATGATCACATTCCTTTTTGCGATCATACGCTAGAAGTTTTTTCATCTCTACAAGTGAATGGAGATAAAAATGATTTTAATTTTGTAATCACTTGTGACAAGAAAATATTTAGAAACAAACTCTAGGTGTGTTGTATCATTACTTGCAATTTAGATGTAAATTATTATTTTCATTTCTCATTTTCTCAAATTTCAGTTTGTTTCTTTTTTGAATTTCATTTTTTATTTTCTAAACACACTATGTTGGTACTATCAGCATTATAACTCTAGTCTCTCATATAACACATTAATCAGCATAAATGAAAATCAATTTCATAATTTAAATCATGAACATTTACTACTTTTTTTGAAATTATATTTGATGATTATGTGTGTTCAATATCTTTCAGATTTTAAAATTGATTTTTCACAAATGTTGACATTTTAGAGCTTATCATTATATACTAGCCAACCATGTAATCCCTCTAGAAATTTTCTATATTACTACCCATGATTTATAGATTCATCTGAAAAGAAAGTTTCTAGTCATGTATATATAATTCCTTTTTTACGACAACCTATGAGATTCAAAGACTTATCATTTAACATGGGCCTGTTGTTTCCTCTTTCCTTGAATCTCTTTCAAGTAACAATTGAAATACATCCTAAATTTTATGATCTTGTAGGCAAATGTTTGGATGAATTTCAGGGAAAGAATTTTGTAAATAAGTTTTTGCCAAGTTTAGATGTAAATAGTAGGCTAAGTTTTCTTTTCAAGGATTTGGTTATAAGTTTATTGTTTCTGATGTTTGATGTCTTCATATCTGCATAAATAAATCTGAGAAGATGGTTTCACTGGAAATATGCTTATACTTAGTCATATGCCTTCTCAACCATTAGGATTAGGAGTAGATTAGATTTCTTTTTAATGTTTTGTAGATTAAATAAAAAGATAATTTTTAAACATTTTAAAATACATGGAAGAAGATGAAGACTAATGAGGTAAACTTATTATTAAATTCTTCCACATATGCATTTTCATTTTTATTATCATCTATTAGCATTTTTATTTCAGTTTGTTCTTTTTTTACATTATTTCTTTCTTATATTTTTGTCGTTCTTTTTGTAGGTTTTGGTTTGATCTAGCTTTTGCAAATAAAACAGTTGTGATAAGAGGAGCATTTTTAAGACTCACTCAGGGCGATTTCCTTAACAAAATTTTTCTTATCATTTTTGTGATATGTTTTAAAGAAATATTTGAGTAATGAAATAAATCCTTGTTAAGCTCCCAAATGCAATGTTAATTCATAAATCTTCGTTAGGTAGTTTTTAACAAAATCATGAATGAGAAGCTCATTAAATGAGACAACATTTTGCTTGATTAACACATAACAAGACCTTAATTCCTTATGTCAGGATATTGCTTTTATCTTATTTGAGTTATGCCCATTTCATGATTTAGCTTGTAATGATTTGTTTTATTTTAGTTTGGTTTGCACTTCTATTTGCTCCTTCTTTTGGACCCGATTTCATGACATCAAATTTTGTTTCGTTTTGAAAACCCCCTTTTGTGTGCTTTTGGTCATATTACCAACCTTTTAGTTAGAGGGTCATTTCCATCCACCTTTGGTTTAATACATGGGAGATCTTTACTCTTATTTAATGAAATTCATTGGTAAAAGGAAAAATATCAAGTTAATTATCAAATTGTTAGCTTTCAGATTCAGATTTGGAACTCTTATTATATTGTTTTGATAATATCACTTTATAACATAAGAGATAATATTGTTTTACAACAACCTTTATCATTAACATCTCCCAAAGTAGCAAAGGCAAAAGACATATTTAGTATTTTATCACTCTTTTATGTCATCCCAATCTCTTAAGGAGAAGATTTCTCTCCCCATTTATAATTAAAAATATCAGTGTAAATTAAAAGTTGTGTAAAATACCTGAAAAATAGGGAGTCTTCGTAATGAGCTAGCCTACCATGTTCATGGGTTTTGATCGTTATGACACTATCATATCTGGTCACCAAACTAGGATAATGGCTTATCAAATTTTTTTGTAAAATGAGAGGTCTCATCACAATCTGGCTTGTTCATGACTATCAACACTTGTGAATGGCATTATTAATATCTGGTTACCAAGCTAGGAAAATGGATTTCAGAGTTATTAATGAATTATGTCTCCTCTGAAATATTTAAACATAGATGGAATACTAACATTTCCTTTGGGGTAAGAGGTAACCTTGTTGAGGTTATGGACGCCTACTGGCAACAGTGGCTCTACCTATGACAATGAGAGTTCATCTTTCTTACTAAACATAATGATAAACTTTTGTTCTTTAAGTTTAAGTTGTTGTAACATGACTCTTATAATCAATATTAGAGATAAATAAGATGATAAAATTTTGATATTCGTTATTGAGATTTCATTGAAAATCTGAATCATAGCACTTTGATTGATTTAACCTTATTCATTTTTTTTAAATTTCATCATTTTTCCAGAGATAACTGGTTCTTGCCAGTGTGTTGTCATTATTGTGGTAAAAACACAACCCCCCCCATTATTCACTTAATTCTCATAATGGGGACCCTTTGATTGAATGGTTGGTTATATTACTATTTGATTTTGAGTACTTGGATGACTTCAATGAGATCAATATGTTCCTATCTTCCTCTCATAAATCATTTGATTTCATTTGGACATTTGGTTTGAAAATAACGCCTAATTGAAGATTGGATGTTTTTCACTACTTTGGCCTTATATAATGTATTTTACCTTTTATTTTTATAATTCTTTCTCTTTGTAAATAATTAGCCTTTTGTAAATATTATTTTTTATATTGCATTTCATAGCCCCCAAAACCAAGCCTTTCATTTTGTAATGGATTATTATTTAAGAGTGGATTTAAACCTTTCAGATTAAAAAAGTGGTCATAGTCGAAAGCTTAAAATAGGTGGCACACACACACACACACATATATTATCGGAGCTATATTAAAAATATTCAAAGTCCAAACTCATATTTATATGGCTTATGGAATATATTCAAAGTTAATCAAAATCCAAAGTCCTGCCATATTATAATATAGCCAACGGGAGGAACCTTCTACCACATCATTACTCTCATTCCCATCAAGGTCAACACTTATCATAAATTTTCAACTAAGCAATATTTTAAGAATGGCAATACAACACCCCCTCTCATCTTTGAAATGCTGATAACACCATTCGTCAATATTCTGATATGGCACTCTATCGATATTCTGATAACCAATCCTTCTAACCTCCAATATAATATTCGCTCTGATATTATGATGGTCTAATCTTCTCTGATATTGTTGATAACTCATCCGCTTATCTCCAATATTTATTGACCTCCTATGTTGGACCTGATATGATTTAAGATTTGGTTTAATTATGAAATCGTGTCTGCTCGTATATTAGAGCTTTTGGAATGACACACATCTAAAATCTCCGATATGGTTCTAGACTTGATTGGTTTTATTACGATGATTTAATAAAAATCACGTCCGCTCCATATTAGATCAAAATGTTGGCATATTTTTTCTCTATCGGAATGTACTACAACAACATTATTCGCCTCTTCACATAGTCCTGTAAATGGTGATACTAGATATCTATATGCTTGGATTGATCGTGAAAAACAAGATTATCAAAGAGCTTGATGCAACTCTGATTATCACAGTAGATCACAGTTGGTGTAGTATACCTAGGGGGGATAATATGGGGTACAAAAGGAGGTACCCAAGGGAATAATGTAATAATGGAATGGGCCATAGTAATAAATAAGGTGGTTAACCTGTATCATGTAAGGGACCATAAGTAGTTAGTAATAATGTAATGGGCCCATGGTATTAGATAGATGGTATTGAGGGAACCATGGTAATGACCCATAATATTGTATGTATGAGGCCTATATAGAGGCTAGAGACTCCCCATTGAGAGATGTCAAGGAATATTGTATGAACATGCATATGGCTTGTGAAGTGTTCTCCTTCCTTAAGGAGTGAATGTATGGTGTTGCCCTACCATAAGGGTTTTGATCAATAAAAAATCATTTCTATCTATATTCGTATCTTGTTATTTATTGGGTTTATTTGTATCCTCATATATTTCTGGGTCAGATTTATAATAGTTGGATACGTCATCTGACCAAACAATCCAACAAGTATCTTTCTCATTCATATCACCTCACATGTTACTTCACTTGCAACCATGTATTCTATTTTTGTCGAGATGTGCGCCACAGATATTTGCTTCCTTTTGTACCAGGAAACAATTGTAAACGCAACAATGAAAATTCCACCTGATGTATTCTTTCAGTCTGATGGACTCCCTACCCAATCTACATTTGTGAAGTCACACAACTTCACTCCCTTTGTCTGTATGTACCATAGTCCAAAAGTGGTAGTGCCTCTAAGGTACCGTAAAACATGCTTAGATGCCTTCCAAAATAATTTGGTTGGCATAACCATAGCTTGGCTCAATAGGTTGTTTTCATAGTACATATATGGTTATGTTTTCATAAGATACATAAGTGAACCCACTTGCTATCGATAAATGGTAGCATCCACTTCTTCATCTGAAGTGGCATTTTCCTTCCTCCAGTTGGTCGCTAGAGGTGCCTCCATGGGTTTGCAAATCTCCATGTGGAACCAGATGTCACACAAAGTGTCTAGGCACCATGACAACACTCAGAGTAAGAGTTGTCACTCTTAATCCTTACTCACTCCATTTAGAATCTCCCCTAGGCAAGTCAAGGGTGGTAGTCCCTAAGGTAAATGGATGAAGATAGCCTGTGAAACACGGACTCTAAGAGATTTTAATGATGGACAATTTAATAAATCTAAAGCGAGTCTAGGTCAATTAAGATAGATAAATAGAAATAAGACACAATCCCAAGATATAAATGACTACAGACCAATGCCTTTATTATTTGAATTAACCATCGACTAAATAAAACAAGTTATCCAGAACAATTTTCCAATATGTGACGAATAATGGCAATCATGAATAATCAATATAAACGCCCAAAACTGCAATATGCAAGAGATTCTAGATTTAAAATAATTTTCGTTAGGAATTCAGATCTAGAACAATTAATTTTCTCCTATCGCCAATAAAACTTAAAACATTTATCGCACCTTGACCATAGAAGGATCATGAAAATTTAAGACTTAGCATTTAATACTAGAAACACCAAGGAATTTTAAATTAACACTTTAATTATTCCTTAGGCAATTTGAAGAAGTAAAATAAATCAAAGGGTTAATAAATTAAAATTTTAATAGGCCATAGACCACATTAAAATTTCTAATATGAATGCGCAAAACCCTTTATTTCATTTTTTTATTTTAAGAATCTTTAAATAATTAGGATTTTAGATTTTTTATTTTTTTATTATGATTTTCTTAAATGTTTTAGATTTTTTTTTTTTTTTAGGATTTTCATTGTTTTTTTTGTGAAATAAATAAAGTCCAAAACCAAAAATCAAAAGTAAAAGAAAAGAAAAGAAATTAAAAACAAATAAAACCAAACCTTAAAAAGAAAAAAAAAAACATGAAAAAACAAAAGCCCAAAAATAAATTCGAATTGATGAAAAAAAGAGAGGAACTAACCCTAAGAAATCAAACCTAAGCCAAAATTAAATGAAATTAAAAAAAAATGCATACGCTAACCCTAACTAACACACAATCAAATAAAATAAAATAAAAAGGTAAAGATTTGAGTGTTTGTTGTGTGTATGTCTGCAGGTCCAATGGCGACAGAGGAATGGATGCGGAGGAGATTGAAGGCATGTAGACAGGAATGCACGGACAGCGAGGGAGAGCAGGCAGTGATGGGTGGACCTGGGTGAGGGTTTAATAGACATAGCAGATGGAGCAACGGAATGGACGCAATAGATGGAAAGGAGAGATGACACCAGGGGATGGAGTGAGGGTTTGAGGAAGAGGGACACACAGAGATAGGAGGAGCAACGTAGATATAGCAACGGGGGTTTGAATGAAGGAAACGTAGCTACAGTAGTGGGGAGACGAGAAATCGGAGGTTATGGGTAGCGTAAGGGAGGGATCCACTAATGGGTGAGGGAGCTACATGATTCAGGAAGGATAAGGCTGCATATGCAAGGGTTTTCGAAGGACGTGGACAACATATTTGCAGGCAGCGATGACAACAAGGGTTTTAAGCAGTTTGCCCAAAAATTTCGAAATTTTCCTGCAAAAAAAAAAAAAATTAAAAACCCCAGGCAGGAAACAGGTAGCCAAAAAAAACTGAAGAAAAATTATCAATGAAACCCTTATAGAAAATTCCTCAAATTTAATTAAAATATGAAATCCTGGACTACAAGATATTTTGAATAACATTCAAGCAAAATTATGCAAATAAAAACCCCAGAGATCCGGATTCAGGGCCCAGATTTGGGCTCTACACTGATTTTTTTCCTCAAATCTGTAGTTGCAAGACAATGATATATACAAAAACCCAAAAAAAACCCAAGTTAGAAAACCAAAAATAATTACAAATCGATGTACATGAATGGCAGATCTATTAGATCTAGGGAGTGTGAGTCCAACTCCGCTCCCAGATCTAATAATCTGAGGCTCTCAACAGCCAGATCTATCGATTTAGCACAAAAAAATAAATAAATAAATAGTTGAATTTTAAAGGAGGTGTTGAGCTCAAAACCCTTTCTGCTTCACTAGAAAAAATATCTTATGATAAGCATGGGATCAAATTAAGTTGGGCCCTTCAGAAAACACGAATCGGGAGTTGGTTGGTCCAACTGAAAACTTCCCTGAACGCCTGATGATCTAAAAATCAAGACTTTCCTGCAAAACTCAATTCAGCCATCAACATAGAGTGAGAAAATGATAATAAAATTCAGATAAATAGTGACACCTGCTATTATATTCAAAACTTAAATTATCATTTAAACCCCAGCGACTAAGAAAGATACATGTACTCAAATCACTCTTCAGAAGCTATTATCAATGGCTAAAAAAAAATTACACACGAAAAATGATACATCTTACAGTATATCCACGAAGAGTAACACCGGCGAAAATTAACCCAAAGTCTTTCTTTGCTCATAAAAATATTACAAGAGAGATTTTCGCTTAGCACACGATCAAAAGATCGGATCAAAGACTAAAAAATGACTTCCTATTTAAAGATAAATCCTCCAATGGCCAGTTCAAGTGATCCTCATCAAAGCAATCTCGACCATTGATGAGGATCAAAATTTATTTTAATCTCATCCGTCGAAATTTTAAATTCTTGAGGAAATTTGATTTTTTCAATTAAATGCATTTTAATTAATTCAAAAATTTGACTTTGACTTAACCCCAGGGACCAAAGGCTTAAAATTTAGCAAAATAAATAATTTACTTTAGTCTCTGGACCTCTTAAAATTTAATTTTTAAGGACCAACGAATTTTTCCATCGAAGAATTAAATTTACCTAGGACCTAGACTTAATTAAATTTTTGGCTTAGGATTTGGCCAGAAATTTTGATTAATTAACCTATGAGGGGATAAATTATTTTTCCAACCCTCAAGACACTTTACATCATGATTTTCACATTTTTTACATCTCAAGGGGGAAAACCCATTTGCAAAATACCCTCACAGACTACCCAATTCTGCAACACAAATATAATCTAGCAGACCAAGCAATTTGTAATAAAATAACCTAACCAAATAGTTATGATTGTTCCCAAATCAATTTTACATAGACTCGATTTAGAATACTAGGACTCCCCTAAGATCCCAGTGACAATATCCATTCCAGCTTTGGAGTAAGGCTGAAGGAAAACTCTGCCGACCATCCAAGAATGGACCAGTGAGACAAAAAACCTCCCGGAATATAGATCGTCACCATAAAATTAGGTTTACCTAGGTAATTACATACACCACACGGATTTGCTGAGATTATTTACATTATACACAGGCAGAATGGGTTTACATTATAAGATGATAATCAAGTTGATGATGATAGTTGGACGACATGAACACATCAATCAGGCGCTATCCCTTTTGCAAAAAAAAGGGTGTACTGCTATGGGTCGTTGACACGTAGTGGTCAACATCTGGCTCTACTTGGGGACACGTTGCTGCACTGGAGGAATGTGAGACTCCAAAATCTGCATCCACACAACATCCAATATAACATAAGTAGTGTCCATCCAAAAAATCATCATATAATGTTAAGCACAAGAAAGATATAAGCTCTTCATTTATTTACTATCCTAATAACATGGAAAACATAAATCTAACTACAAAATGAAATACTGAAATAACAGGGCATAAGGTTATAAATACAATACAAAGATGCCCCATGGCATCACATGCGTTCAATATATTGCATACTGAGCATTTGTTTGCTTTCAAGCAAATCTATCGGCTATTTCTCAGATGTTCCATGTCCAATCCTGCACACAGTAGGACTTCTTCCTATCCGAAAATCAAGCTACTCACATCCATATGATGCATCAAATCATTTTCTCATTCTCTTTCTCTTGCATTTTTTCTTTGTGGTAGGCTATATCACTGTTGATGTGGAACATTCTGCTTCAAAACTCGCAGATGAAGTATGTAAGATATGCATGACATGTCTTTCTTCATTCTGTATCTGATTCTTATTAATTTTCATTTTATCTGAGTCACCTTCAATTAGCCACTTTTCAATGGAAAAAATGACCTCATAATAAGATGGAGCTTGCTGCAACAGATAGGGAGGCTTATGATCTGTTGACATTTCCTTGTTTCTTTCATCCTCTGACTGATGTTGAAGTTTTTGTAACTGTATGGTTATGGCATCCATCTGGGTAGAGTGTTCATCCTCCATAGCAATGACTTCCTTGGCATGGTTTCCTCCATGTCAATAACTGATTCTGAAGAGATATCTGACCAGCTTCAATATTTTTTATTACTTTGTCATTATCTTCTTTTATGGCCATCAAGAAATGCTGCATAGAGTTTATCTCTTTCTCATGATTTTCTTGTATGATATCTAACTGATTATTATAATTGAATCTCATGATGGTCATTTCTTCATCCATATTTGACAATATATTCTGAATCAAACTTATTTCTTCTTTATAACTTGTTTCCATGGTAGTCACGTGATTTTAATGATTAAATTCCTTGATCATCATATTTTCCTCTAGGGCTAATAACTTGCTTTGCATAGAATTAATTTCCCTATCATGATTAGCTTTCATGATTTCCATTTCCTTAGCATGTTGGCTCTGCATGTTGGTCCTCATATCCTCCATATTCTAAGCACACTTTTCTACTATGGTGGCTAGGTCATCGGAGTGTTTAATTTTCATGATTTCCATCTCCTCATCACATTTTTCCAGTTGAGTCTACAAAGTTCTCATATCCTTGACGTAATCAGTTATAAATTTTTCTTGATTAAGCTCCATATCTTTTACCAGTTGTGTTTGATTGAACTGCATGTCTTTAACCAACTGCTTTAACTCTTCTATAAGATGCTTATCATTCTCCCTTTCATTGTCGACACTGATTTGATAACTTGTTCCTGCTTTTACACTATCATGGATTCGTCTTGCAACAGTATAAGTGGATGGCACATTCTGATATGGAGAATTGTCTTGAAATATTTCATTGACAGTTGGATCCTTTACAAGATCACTCTCATTTTGTTGAATAATTTTAGGGGCACAAGGCGAGCTACCTTTATTACCATATCTATCTGTAAAAGCATTGATGATGTCTTGTAAAGAAGCAATTTAATCCTCAGGACAATTATTAAACCAATTCAAAGCATCACCCTCTAAAGAAAAGGCAAATAGATGCATTTTGACATCTTCATGTTTATATTGGGGAGAACCACAATATTTGACTATTGTATGAGTAAATCTACAAAGATTCTTTCTAACAGTGACTGAATCACTACTCGAGAACAAAGGCAATTTATGAATGGCCTCTTCTAGCATATCATGGAGAAAATCAGTAAAATGACATCGGTTAAATCCATGATGACTTGCTTGAAGGGATAAGGAGGGACCAAATGGATGCTAAAGAGAGACCCCTGCTCAAGAAAATCAACAGATCCACAAGAAGCGAGCTTCTAGTAGAAATTCTTGTAAGGAATGAAAGAAGTGGAGTCACCACTTGAACATGAATCTAGCTCTAAGATCCAAAATGAAAACAACTGGATATAAGGTAGGGTTTCTTTTATGAGAAATAATGGATGAATAAGTGGAGTCGCCACCCAAACAAGAAACGAATTGAAATTTCCAGGTGCTAAAAGTGCAAATGAAACGATTAATTAGATGACGAAAGATAAGGCGATGAAAAGATCAAATGACGTCAGGAAATATTGTGTCCCTAACTAAAATGAATGATAGAAATATGAAAGATGAATGTTGTAAATCCAAGGCCCAATAAATCGATCCCTAGTGGCAATGCCAAAAAGTGTTGGCTTTGCCAGCTCAAATGAGAGATGATAAATGAGAAGAATGATGAGGAAATGTTGTAGAGCCAAGGTCCAATAAATTGGTCCCCGGCAATAGCGCCAAAAAATGTTGTGCTGGATGATAGGAAAAATAAAGATGAGATAATTAAAACGATGTGGAGTAAATGAAGGATAGAAAAAACTCTATCCCTAACGATGGCGCCAAAAAATGTTGTCGCACAAAGCGTCTAGGCACTGCGACAATGCTTAGAGTAAGGGTTGTCACTCTTAATCCTTACACTCTGTTTGGACTCTCTCCGAGATAAGTCAAGGGGGGTATTCCCTAAGGTAAATGGATAAAGATGTAGAAAATTTGTGTAGGTTAGCCCAATAATGCAATATAAATCAAAGCATAATACTATAACCTACATCTACTATCAATTTGCAGAAGCTTAAAGATCGAACTGAATAATATAACTAGAAGAAGAAGAATCAACGGCACAATACACATGAAAATACTTTGGGGAAAGCCTCAGCTAAAAACCCCACACTATTGTATTATCATACATGGTGGAAATATATAGGAATTATACAAAGCCTTAGCTCTCACAAGTAGCTAGCTCTCAGTACAATCCTCATAGATGCTCACAGGCAATCTTGACTTCTCTCCAACCTTCCTCTCTGCCCTCCAAGCTCTTGTTTCCTTGCATTGTTCCTTGTGGATGATTCTCTTGTTACCAAGTGGATGATATCCTCCAAAACTACGCAATCCTAAAGGATTAAATCCTTGACTGCATGCATGAGTTTAGAAAACACATGCATGCGGTCAAGGATTTAATCCTTGAGGATTGCGCAGTTTTGGAGGAGATCATCCACTTGGTAATAGGAGAATCATCCACAAGGAACAGCACAAGGAAATAGGAGCTTGGAGGGTAGAGAGGAAGGCTAGAGAGAAGCCAAGATTGCCTATGAGCATCTGTGAGGATTGTATTGAGAGCTGGCTAGATGTGAGAGCTAAGTTTTTGTATAATTCCTATGTATTTCCACCATGTATGATAATACAATAGTGTGGGGTTTGTTAGCTAAGGCTTTCCACAAAGTATTTTCATGTGTATTGTGCCATTGATTCTTCTTCTTCTGGTTATATTGTTCAACTCGATCTTTAAGCTTCCGCAAATTTATAGTCAATGTAGGTTATAGTATTCTGCTTTGATTTATATTGCATTATCAAGTTAACCTACACATGTTTTCTACATGGTATCATAGCTGGATTTGTAGAAAATTTCCACATGGTATCGGAGTTGTGAATAGTATACTGAGAAGAGAATTCGAAGTTTGAAGTTCAGGGTTGTAGGTGCAAATCGAATTCATATCATTGATCCAAAATGGATCTAGAATAGACTTCTAAGTCTAAAGTGTTCCTCACAGAGGAAAATTAAAGTCCAAGGATGCTCTTGGAAATAGCCCCATTGTGTAAATCTTTTCATTCTTAATCTACTGCAACTTGAATGGGCTAAAATGGACTTCAGATGATGAAGTTATCACAAAAATAAGATTTCCTTTGTCCTTTGGAAAAGGAGGCATTTCTTCTAAAAATGGCATAAAAGGCCTTATATGAAAAATCGCGTGTGAAAGGTTAAAAGGGTGGACCCGAAATATTATGTTTCACAGCCTAAACCCTTATCAGATCCGTGAGATGTATCAAAGCAGAGCGATCAAGGGACAAAGGCCTGGCGGGAGGATTTGGCGATTATGATCATGCGATATGTCGATTATTGATGATCGGATCGGCGGATTGGCATCGGCGATGTACAAAATCCCTAGGCCGTAGTGAATGCAACATGCGATAGTGATCCATGGCGTGCAATCTCAGCCATCAAATTGGAAATGAGATCAACAGCTAGGATTTAATCGGTGGTCGGGAGATCGATGATCCCCAACACAAAGGGCTGATGCGATAGCGATATGCGATGTGATCTGGACCATCCGATTAGGGATCAGATCAACAGTCTAGATTAAATCGGTGATCCCCGATAGCAGGTCCATTGACATAGCGCAATTGCAATTAGTGATCAAGGCCGAACCTGATGGGAATTATAAGCCCAAATGCATAAAATTTGAAATATGGGATTTTCAAATTTTCTGTGTATTAGTGCATTTCCGCTATAAAAATAAAATACAAAGGAAATGCGCCCGGAGTGATAAAACGGACCCGAAAGGTTTATACATGTAACTCTATATTATTTGAGTTCCGTAATGAGCGGGATTTCAGGCAGCCCTCAAGCGATAAGTGGTATTGGACGAGCTCTGTCCGATCCCATACACTGGCCGACATGTGGCTTGGCGTTGGAGAGAGAAAACTGCCTTTTCGGGTGGGTAATCCCTTTACACATAAGCCGCCCGAAATGGATATTGACCGTTGGATCAGAGATCACGCAAATCAACGGTGGACTTGTAATTGCGACCAAAGGTGGACCAGATAGGGATTCTAGGGTGGATTTAATATTATTTGAAGTCTGAAATAAAGCCATTTGTCAGGTTTTTCTATATATTTGGGGTTTTCCATTATAAACCCAAATACAAAGGAAACCACGACTTGCGACTTGCGATAGCGATATAAAAGCAGACCTGATGGAATTGTAGGGTAGATTCAATAATATTTGAAGTCTGATAGAAAGCATTTTGGTGGATTTTTCAGCGTTTCTGTGTATTTCTCTATGTAAATGGAGAAATGACTTTTTGGGGATTTCAAATGCGCTAATGGTCCTTTCCGTTTAAAAATAGGTGGCCACCATACCTGAAGACGTTTTACAATGATTGTTTAACACTCAGAGGGAATTTGAACTAACAGAGGCCGGAAGCCAAAGAGAATGAAAGGGGAAACGAACAGACAAGCGTTGATAAGCTTAAAAGCCACTCAATGTCAGAGAGAGTTACGAAGACAGAGGAAAAGCAGAAGGCAGAGTCATGAGGTAGAGCCACGAGACAGAGCCAGAGCTAGAAAGCCTGAGAGCTTCAGAGCCAAGGATAAGATGGTGTTTTAAGCCCATTGTGTTCTCTGTAAACCAGTGGAGTTGAGCATGGAGCTTGTAAAAGAATTACTTCCATAATCCCAAAGAGCCTAGTCGAGTTGACTAGAGCTCAAGGAGACGTAGCCCAAGAGTTTTGGGTGAAGTCCAAATTAATATTGTTGTTATGTGTGTTTTTTTATTGATGCATCTTGCTGCTATGCGTGTGTTGTTTATTTTTTTCTTTACTTACTGTCATACCAGCATAAGCAAGTGAACTTACAGCACATAATAGGTTTTAAAACAAATATAAGCATACACCTATGTTCAAGCACATTATTAATTCCGCATTGGTAAATCAATAAATCTTGGGAATATTTAAGCTTTGGAAGTGGGAAAGATTCTTGTAAGCTCACAAGAAGCCTTTAGGGCCCCATTTTCAAATCAATCATACTTCAAGGTTGGCTAATGGCATTCTATGGCTTGAGACTCGAGTATGCCTTGTAAGGTAGCTCGAATTACATAGCATGGAAAGATAGAATTCATTGATCAAGAAATCCCAAAGCCAGCTTCAACTAATGCACAAGAGTTGGCTGAGTGGAAGAAGTGTGCGGCAAAGGCGAGACGAATCATCCTTGAGGGATTTCGAGACCATATTGTCTCGAGTCTCCATGGGAAGGATACTCCATTTTCAATGTAGAAGACATTGAAGGACCTCTACCAGAATAGTAACGACCAGAGGAAATCGGCGCTTAAGGATAAGCTTCGAAGAATCAAGATGGAGAAGGGTGATACTATTTCCACATATCTGAACAAGCTCACCACCTGCAGAGGTGAGCTTGGCAGTGTGGAAATAACTATTACTAATGATGATATGGTGAGCCTCGCTCTCCTTAGCCTTCCAAAGAGTTGGAATAGCTATCAAGACTCTGTGAATGGAAGGGAGAAACTATCAGATTGGGAATGACTATGGTTGGATCTTATGCAGGAGGAGATCAGGAGGAGCACACGAGATGGTTCTTCATCCAAGAATGATGATGAAGAAATTTGGCCTTAGCAAGTTAGGCAAGGAAAGGGAAGGGGAAGTCTTCCCATTTTAAATCAAATTCTTCTCATGGAGGGAAGAAGGGTGACATGTCTAAAGTAAGATGCTTTAATTGTCATGAGATGGAACATTATGCGACTAATTTCCCATCGAAGAAGTGGAAGAAGGGATCCTCGAAAGGATCGGAAGGTGAGGCATTAGCCTCTCAGTTCAAAATAGACTTTACCCTCATCACATGCATGGTGTCATCGATGATGGGTTGTGTCTGGTATCTTGATAGTGGAGCCTCATTCCACATGACTGGTGATAAAAATTTATTCAATGCCTTGGAGGAGAAAGACCTTAAGATGTGCATAGAGATGGGTGATGACGAAAGGTATAGTGTTTCAGGAGTGGGCACGGTTGCTTTTTAGAGGGAGCATGGAGCTCCTCTCACCTTGACAAATGCGATGTATGTGCCTAAACTGAAGAAGAACTTGGTATCAGTTGCGATGTTGGAGGGAAAAGGCTACAATGTTGTCTTCAGTAAGGAAAGGTGTTCCTAAGATACATAGCCACGGGTCAAACCAAGAGGATAGGGATTCGGGTGAAGAATATCTATAAACTAGAGGTAGATGATTGTGCAGCATTGAGTACGAAAGAAGAATTGATGCAAAGCCAAGACATTGGCGAGTTGTGGCACAGGTGATTGGGCCATTTGCATCATGGGGCTTTGAAGATAATGTAGCAGATATCTACAGGACTTCCCAAAGGTAAACTTGAGCAATTTGACACATGAAAAGGTTGTACCTTGGGAAAGTACTCCAAGTCTTCCTTTCATGATCGACACAGTTGAGCAGAGACTATCTTAGAGCGAGTTCATATTGATTTGTGTGGACCATTCTCAATGGCATCCACAACGAAGCAAAGGTATTATGTGATTTCATTGATCGCTATTCTTGTAAATGTTGGATTTATTTCGTGCAGAAGAAGGACCAAACTTTCACAAAGTTTTATGAGTTCAAAGATTTGGTCGACAAAGAGTTAGGGAAGAAGATCAAGGCCTTGATAAGCGACAATGGTGGAGATTATGTCTCTCAAGAATTTAAGGACTTTTGTGCAGCGGAAGGAATTAAACGAGAGTTGACGGTACCTCAAAACCCACAGCATAATGGGGTGGCCGAGAGGAAGAACAGAACTATTGAAGGGGCAGCACGGGCAATGTTGCATGACCAAGGCCTACCACTTTACCTGTGAGTTGAGGCATGCAACACAATGGTCTATTTGCATAATAGAAGCCCGCATCACATACTTGGGATGAAGACACCACAGGAAGATTTCTCCGGTAAGAGACCAGATGTGGGTCACTTCAGGATCTTTGGCTTATCGGTATATTTCCATGTGACAAAGGATGCACGGAAGAAGATTAATCCGACAATAGAGTTGGGGATATTTGTGGGGTACACTAATACACCTCACAACTATCGGGTGTACTTGCCTACCAGTCAGAAGAAAGTGGTTCGTAGAGATCTCAAGTTTGATGAGCAGAAGGCCATGCAAGTTTCCCTTGAGAGGGAGCTCCAACTTTAGGCTGTGGAGGAACTGTTGGTTCCTAAGGAGGAGGAGCCTCAGAATGATTCCAGAGATGGATGGAAGTGCACATGAGAAGCTGACAGATTGTTGGAGGATGCGAGAGAAAATGTGGGAGCACCATCTTCTCAGCGCAGACAAAGGAGGTCACTTAAGAGGTACACTAGATACATGGCCCTTGCTGGGGAATGTGTTGAGACTGAGCCATCTTCCTTTGAGGAAGAACTGCAGCAGCCGATTTGGGTTGATGCTATGGTGGAGGAGTATGACTCCATTGTTCGTAACAGTGTTTGGGACGTGGTTCCGAGACCAGAGAACAAGTCAGTTGTGAGTTCCCGATGGCTTTACAAGGTAAAGCAAGCTGCTAATGGTAGTGTGGAGAAGCATAAGACAATATTTATTGCCCATGGCTTTTCACAGGCGAGGAGGATCATGTTGATGCAGTATATTTCAACAGAGGAGCAAGATGCTGACATTTTAACAAAGGCATTGTCAAAGTGTAAATTTGAGTTCCATAGAGACAGGATCGGGGTGGTAGAAAATCCCTTTCTTGCTTAGAGGGAGTGTTGAAATATGGCAACAAGAATATTCCAATTTAATTTGTCCTTGAATTAAATTGTGAATTAAAATTGAATTTAGTCTTAAACATCTACTTGGAAATAATTTATTTATTTATTTTAAATTAATTAGTTGGAGAAATTCAAGTTAGAAGTCTTTCTGAAGTCATGCAGAGTTTATTCCTTAAATTAAGGAGATAAGATTGAGTTATATTTGAGTTGTAATTAGTTAAATTAGTTTACTGAGTTAAGTCCAGTTAAACCAGTTCCAAACTATTTGAGGAACTAATAGTGAGTTAACAGTCAGTTGATGCATTAATGCACTCAACTAGTGCTACTCCAGTTAACTGAAGATTCCCTCATTAGAAACTCATGCATATCTATTATGAGAAAGACCTAATTGAGATTAATGTTCAAGGATAGTGTACTATCAGTTGCATGTGTTTTCTTAAGGACAAAAGTCATGCATGTAGTCAAGGATTTAATCCTTGAGGATTGCACAGTTTTGGAGGAGATCATCCACTTAGTAATAGGAGAATCATCCACAAGGAAAAACGCAAGGAAATAAGAGCTTGGAGAGCAGAGAGGAAGGCTGGAGAGAAGCCAAGATTGCCTGTGAGCATCTGTGAGGATTGTACTGAGAGCTGGATAGCTGTGAGAGCTAAGGCTTTGTATAATTCTTATGTATTTCCACCATGTATGATAATACAATAGTGTGGGGTTTTTAGTTGAGGCTTTCCCCAAAGTATTTTCCTAGTATTATGCCATTTATTCTTCTTCTTCTAGTTATATTTCAGCTCAATCTTTAAGCTTCCGAAAATTGATAGTAGAAGTAGGTTATAGTATTCTGCTTTGATTTATATTGCATTATCGGGTTAACCTACACAGATTTATACATGGTATCGAAAGTGGATTTGTAGAAAATTTCTACATAAGACAGCCTATGAAACACAGACTCTGCGATATTTTAATGATAGACAACTTGATAAATCTAAAGTGAGTACAGGTCAATTAAGATATATAAATCAAAATAAGACACAATCCCAAGATATAAATGATTATAGACCAGTGCCTTTAATATTTGAATTAACGATCGACTAAATAAAACAAGTTATCCATAATAGTTTTCCAATATGTGACGAATAATGACAATCATGAATAATCAATATAAACGCCCAAAACTACAATATGCAAGAGATTCTAGATTTAAAATAATTTTCGTTAGGAATTTGAATCTAAAACAATTAAATTTCTCCTATCGCCATTATAAATTTAAACATTTATCGCACCTTGACCATAGAAGGATCATGAAAATTTAAGACTTAGCATTTAATACTAGAAACACCAAGGAATTTTAAATTAGTACTTAAATTATTCCTTAGACAATTTGAAGAAGTAAAATAAATCAAAGCGTTAATAAATTAAAATTTTAATGGGCCATGGGCCACATTAAAATTTCTAATATGAATGCGCAAACCCTTTTATTTCATTTTTTTATTTTTAGGATTTTAAATTTTAAATTTTAAATTTTTTTATGATTTTTCTAAATGTTTTAGATTTTTTTTAATTTTTAGGATTTTTTTTTGTTTTTTTGTGAAAAATAAATAAAGTCAAAACCAAAAAATCAAAAGTAAAGTTTTTTAGGATTTTTATTGTTTTTTGGTGAAAATAAATAAAGTCAAAACCAAAAAATAAAAAGTAAAAAAAAAAAAGAAAAGAAAAGAAAGTTAAAACAAAATAAAACCAAATCATTAATAAAAAAATAAAATAAAAAAACAAAAGCCGAAAAATAAATTTGAATTGATGAAAAAAGAGATGAACTAACCCTAAGAAATCAAACCTAAGTCAAAGTTAAATGAAATTAAAAAAAAAATGCATACGCTAACCCTAACTAACACACAATTGAATAAAATAAGATGAAAGGTAAAGCTTTAAGTGTTTGTTGTGCGTATGTGTGCAGGTCTAGCGGCGGCAGAGGAATGGACACAAAGGAGATTAAAGGCATGCAGACAGGAATGCACAGACTTCGAGGAAGAGCAGGCAGCGATGGGTGGAGCTGCGTGAGGGTTTAATGGACGCAGCAGATGGAAAGGAGAGATGACGCAAGGGGATGGAGCGAGGGTTTGAGGAAGAGGGATGCACAGAGATAGGAGGAGCAACGCAGATATAGCAGTGGGGGTTTGAATGAAGAAAATGTAGGTACAAAAATGGGGAGAGGAGAAATTGGAGGTTGTGTGCAATGTAGGAGAGGGATCTACTAGCGGGTGAGGGAGTTGCAGGATCGAGGAAGGATAAGGCTACATATGCAAGGGTTTTCAAAGGACGTGGACATCATATTTGCAAGAAACGATGACAACAAAGGTTTTAAGTAGTTTGCCCAAAAATTTCAAAAATTTCCTGCAACAAAAAGTAAAAATGAAAACCCCAGGTAGTAGACAGGTAGCCAAAAAAACTGAAGAAAAATTTATCAATGAAACCCTTATAGAAAATTCCCCATAATTTATTAAAATATGAAACCCTGGACTGCAAAATATTTTGAATAATATTTCGAAAAAATTATGCAAATGAAAACCCCAGAGATCCAGATCTAAGGCCCAGATCTGGACTCCTCATATCTGTAGCTGCAAGACAATAAGAAACACCCAAGCAATATATAAAAAAAAAAAAAAAAACCAGAAAAAAAAACCCAAGTCAGATAACCAAAAATAATTACAGATCTATGTACATGAATGGCAGATCTATCAGATCTAGGGAGTGTGAGTCCAACTCTGCTCCCAGATCTGATAATCTGAGGCTATCAACAGCCAGATCTGTCGATTTAGCACAAAAAAAAAATGAATTTTAAAGAAGGTGTTGAGCTCAAAACCCTTCATGCATCACCATAAAAAATATCTTATGATAAGCCCAGGATCAAATTAAGCTGGGCTCTTTAGAAAACATGAATCAGGAGTTGGCTGGTCCAATTGAAAACTTCCCCAAACGCCCGATGATCTAAAAATCAAGACTTTCATGCAAAACTCAATTCATCCATCAACATAGAATGAGAAAATGATAATAAAATTCAAATAAATAGAGATACCCGTTATTATATTCAAAACTTAAATTATCATTTAAACCCCAGCGACTAAGCAAGATAATTGTGTTCAAATCACTCTTCAGAAGCTATTATCAATGGCTAAAAAAAAATTACACATGCAAAACGATACATCTTACAGTATTTCCATGAAGAGTACCACCAGCGAAAATTAACCCCAAAGTCTTTCTTTATTGCTCATTTTTAGATTACAAGAGAGCTTTTCGCTTAGCATACGATCAAAAGATCAGATCAATTGGCTGACAAATGACCTCCTATTTAAAGATAAATCATCCAATGACTAGTTCGAGTGATCCTCGTCAAAGCAATCTTGATCGTTCATGAGGATTAAAATTTCTTTTAATATTATTTGTCGAAAATTTAAATTCTTGAGGAAATTCAAAATTTTTAATTAAATGCATTTTAATTAATTCAAAAATTACATTTTTGAATTAATTTCCTCAAAATTTTGACTTTGACTTAACCCCAGGGACCAAAGGCTTAAAATTGAGCAAAAAAATTAATTTACCTTAGTCCCTGGACCTCTTAAAATTTAATTTTTAAGGACCGATGAATTTTTCCTTTAGAGAATTTAAATTTACCTAGGACCTAGAGTTAATTAAATTTCTGGCTTAAGATTTTGCCAGAAAAATTAATTAATTAACCTATGAGGAGATAAATTATTTTTCCAACCCTCAAGACACTTTACATCATGATTTTCACATTTTTTACATCTCAAGGGGGAAAACCCATTTGCAAAAGACCCTCACAAACTACCAAATTCTACGACACAAATATAATCTAGCAGACCAAGCAATTTGTAATAAAATAAACTAACCAAATAGTTAGGATTATTCCCAAATAACTTTTACATAGACTCAATCTAGAACACTAGGACTCTAAGATCCCAATGACAAAATCCATTCTAGCTTTGGAGTAAGGCTGAAGGAAAACTCTGTTGACCATTCGAGAATGGATCGGTGAGACAAAAAACATCCCGGAATGTAGATCGTCACCAGAAAATTAGGTTTACCTAGGTAATTACATACACGATACGGATTTGCTAAGATTATTTACATTATAGACATGCAGAATGGGTTTACATTATAATATGGTGATCAAGCTGATGATGATAGTTGGACGACCTGAACACATCGATCAGGCACTATCCCTTTTGTGAAAAAATGGATTGTACTACTATGGGTCGTTAACATGTAGTGTTCAACAGAACCTATGTAGTATCTTATTTGCATACTTTCCTTAGGAAACAAACAATTCCTCATCGCCTTGCCATATTTCCAACCCGAGGAAGTAATGCATGAGACCCATGTACCTCATTTCAAATTCCCTTGCAAGGTCCTCCTTGCAAGATTTAATCAATTGTTCATCAACAGTTAAAGTCAAATCATCAACATATAAGACAATAATGAGAAATTTACTTTCTACCAAGATATGATATAGGTTTGCATCCGCCTCATGTTTGGTGAAGCCCAAACCAGTGAGATAGCTATTGATCTTGGTGTACTAAGCATGGGGTGCTTATTTAAGACCGTACAATGCTCGCTTGGGTTTGCACACATTAAAATCCCAATCAAATGTCTCAAATCCTTCTAGTTGCTCGATGTACACCTCCTCCTTAATAACTCCTTTGAGGAATGTTGTTTTTATATCCATGTGGTGGATCTTCCACCCCATCTATACAACCAAAGGAAGAATTTATCTAATGGATGATTTCCTTGCTACAAGAGAAAAGCTCTCTTCATAGTCAATATATTCAACTTGAGAGTACCCTTTGGCTACAAAATTGGACTTATACTTCTCTATGATTCCTTATGTTGCCTACTTCACCTTGAAGCATCATCTTGAACCCACAACTAATTTATCTATTGGTCTTGGGACCACTTCCCAAACACTATTATTTACAATGGATTCATATTCCTCCACCATTGCATCAATCCATACAGGTTTCTCTACTGCTTCCTCGAAAGAGGATGGATCCATCGACTCTACAAGCTCACCCTTTAGAGCCATGTAGCTAGAGTATCGATCAGGTGACCTTCTCAGCGTGCGCTAATTCGAAGGAGCACCCACATTCTCTGTCGCATCCTACACAAGTCTCTCAACTTCCTTGGTTCTTTTTATGCCTTCTCTGGATGGTTCTTCTCGAGTCTCTGCTCCTTAATTTTTGTATTCTCCGCAACTTCTTGAGGTTCCTCCTTTGAAGCTAAAATCTCCTCTTCTTGTGGGACTAAAGCTCCCTCTCAAGAGAGAAATGCATCATTTTCTCCTCATCAAAATTTACATCCCTTTGCACAAATGTCATATGAGGGATGAAAGGCACACACTAAAGTTGTGAGAAGTTTTTGTGTAACCCAAAAATACCCCCAATTTTGTTGTTGGCTCTAGCTTCTTCCTTGATTCTTTGAAGGCATGGTAGTAAAGAGAGGCTCTAAAAATCCTAAAGTGCGACACATCTAACTTTCTCCCCGAGAAAGCCTCCTCTAGTGTAATCATGCCAAAAATATGATGAGGAATCTGATTATGCAAATAGACTATTGTGTTGCATGCCTTAGCCCACAAATGTAGAACTAGGCCTTGGTCATGCAACATTTCCATCACTTCTCCCACAATGCTATGATTCTTTCTCTCATCCACCCCATTCTGTTGTGGGTTGTGGGCTGTTTTCAACTCTCATCAAATGCCTTATTTCGTACATAAATTTTTAAATTCATTCAACATGTGGTCACCTCCATTATCACTCATGAGATCCTTCACTTTCTTGTTCATTTATTTCTCAACCAGTGCCTTTAATTCTATGAACTTGGAGAATATCTCATCTTTCTTTCACATGAAGAAGATCCAACACTTTCGTGAGAAGTCATCAATAAAAATGATAAAATATTTGTGCCTAGCAGTGGAGGTTGTTGAGAAAGGTCCACAGACATCAGAGTGGATCCTTTCAAGGGTTGCATGCAATTTTTTGTCTCGGTCATGGAATGTGGATTTTTTGTACTTCCCCAAACAACATCCTTTTCATATATCCTGCTACTCATGTGCTCCTTTGGGAAGGCTTGTGGTTATCTGTTGCATAATCTTCAAGGTGCCATGATGCAAATGGACAAGTATTATATGCAAAGTTCACCAACATTACAACTTTGTACCTTCTTCACCTTTGTGCTTAATGCAACACAGTCTTCCACATCTAGCTTATACAAGTTCTTCACACAAACCCTGATCTGCTTCACCTGTCATGTGGTTGTGTGTATCAGGAATGCCTTTCCTTTCTTGAATATCACATCATAACCACAGTCTTCCAAAACTGCGATAAAGATGAGATTTTTCTTTAGGCTTGGAATGAACATGACATCCTTCAGCTTGAGGCGGGAGCCTGACACCCTCTAAAAGGTGACTATACCAATCATGGTCACTCTATACCTTCCGTCATCCCACATATCGATGTGCATCTGCAAATATTTTTATTCTAGGTCACTGAAAATTTCTCTACATCCTATCAGGTGGAATGATGTTATGAAACCAGCTCACAAAAATATATAAAAGATAGATCAACGCCTTAGAAATAAGCCTCTTCGAGGGGGAAACCTCCTTTACATTACACAAATGAACAATTCTT
>APFE030532172.1:9441-23745 GCA_000404065.3 Pinus taeda | reverse complement strand
GCCAACATTTCCTTCTCATAAATAGCTTGCTTGAGATGTAGCCGTAAAAATACCCAATCACCTACATCAAAAAAAATTTCACTATGATGTTGATCTACCTGTTGTTTCATTCGATTCTGCACCAAAGTGGTTTAAAAGTTGTAGAACTTGTTGTTGATGCTCGATGTGATCTTTCACTGCTTGAACATTTTTCTTCTTGATATGTCCTTCTATCTTGAGAGTTTGAGTAGTGGTAATTTCTTCCAATGCTTTACAATATATGGTCAAATTCATTTCTTGATGCTCAATGTGATCTTTCACTTCTTGTACATTTTTCTTCTTGATATGTCCTTTTATATTGATAGTTTGAGGAGTGGTAATTCCGGCTAATGCATTACAAGACATGGTTGGATTCATTTCTTCTTTCTTGACGTGATCGCTTCCGCTGCGGTGACGTTGTGTGAACTTGCTCATATACTTGAAATAGTGTCATTCTTCTACATCTTGATACTTTGAAGTTTATCCTTGAGTGTCAACTTCCTGTGGTCACTATTATTCTTGTACAATTTTGTCAATGCTTTCCACATTGCAAACAAAGTTTATTTTCCATATATATTTGAGACAATGTGATCCCGTACTCCCTCCAAGATTGTTCTCCTCACCTTGCCTACATACTTCTTCCACTGAGCAAGGTTCTAAGCATCAGAATCCTGTGGTTTTTCAACATTTGTCTTGATGTATTCTAGCAATCCAATGTCATCCAATACTTCCTCCATGAGATCCTTCCATTCATCAAAATTAGAGGTGTCTTCCAAGGCATACTCTAGCCTTAATCCATTGAAAGCCATCTTCTCAGCTCTAAAGAATCTTACTACACTAAGCTCCAAATTCAAACCTCCTAAGAAACAACTTCGAAATTCTTGTTCTAATGTGAAATTTGCTCTGATACCATGTAGAAATTACAATGTAGATTTTCAACTACTTATGATTTTTTAATCAAAATCACAAGACACAAACCTACTCTATTGCTCTATGAACATTAATTGACAATTTAGAACAAAAATTTCAGACATGCAATAAGAAATCACACAAATGAAAATAGTATTTTTCACAAAGAAAGAAAACTGCTAAAAACCCTAATATCTGCTTGCATTAATCTAATGAAAAAAATTGTATTACAATTGCTTTGCTCAAATGATCATAACTAGCAAGTGCAAAACCTAGCTCTCTGCTCACTAAGAAGCTCTGACCCAAACTTAGTGAATTTTTGCCTCCACTTGAGCCCCTATTTCCTTACACAATTCCTCAGGGTTGATCACCTGACCTCATGCAACACCTATACACTCAACTAGTTTACAATTGTTGGTTAATTGCCTTGGAAACTCCACCACAACTAGGAAACTCATATTCTTTGCATGAATGAGTTAATTATTAGTTTATTGATCAACTACCTAAATGATCTATGAGTTAGACTTATGTCCCACTATTTAACTAACCACCAAGTGGTTTTATTAACAGTTAGAACTAGTTTAATTGATTACAATTGACATTAACTCAACCTAGACTCCTAAAATTTAAGAACTTCATGCTCCTAACTCGAATTAATTGAGTTAACTGAGTGACAAGAGCCATGTCACCTCCGTTAACTTCTTCAATTTATTTGCTAGTGAGAAATTTCAAATTTCCTCACTTTAATCAAGGAAAAATCAAATTGCGAATTTCTTGCTAATTTTTTAACAAATTCTATAGAATAGAATATTTAGATTATAACATATAATACATTTCATTTAAAATGGTCTTCCTCAACTAAAAAGAGTTATAAGCATACATTTAAGTTTTGGGTGTGAACACCATATTATCTCATACCCCAAATGTGTTTTTCTCATGCAATCCCAATTTATTTAACAAGAACTCGATGAGTTTTACATAAACTTTCCACGTGCCAGTTGCAATAACATGCAATACAATAATTCTTATGAAATTCAACGATAAAAATCAATCCACATGCATAAATAACAAATATTCCATTATTTATAATAATTCAATAACATAGTCTCAGTGCAAATATTCATTATTTATAATAATTCAATAACATAGTCTCAATATAAATATTCATTATTTATAATAATTCAATAACATAGTCTACATATTGGAGTAGAGCTCATGAAAATAAATGCAATAGGACACGTTTCACCTAAGAGTAAAGAGCTGGCTTATCTTTACCCAATATATTTTTTTTTGTTCCCAACATTTTCGTTCATGAATTTTTTATTTCTGCCATGTTATGTGCTCATGTGGAATTTAAACGGAGTGGAAAATTCTCTTCAAATTATTCTTATGGGAAAATATATATATATAATATAATATATATATATATATATATATATTCGGGAATATATATACATATATTTGTTTGTGAGTTATGTTACAAGATGGGAATATATATAGATATATTTGTTTGTGAGTTATTTTCGTGTAACAAAATGTACACATTTGTTTTCTTATCTAAAAAATATCTCAAACCATAGAACATTTCCTTGAACCAAACCCTATATCTATCCTATTAAAAGTTAGGTTTACCAATTTCCTATTCCCTTCCCTTGCAACCTTATAATACAAATTCAAAATTTAAGTTGAATTACAAAACATTTTTGTCATAGCCAAAATGACATTAAGAATTTTAATCTTAAGTCTCATTCTAATTCTACATGTCATAGCCATGAGCAAAGCATAAATTTGTGTTTTCATTGGATCATTAATAATATGACATGACATCTAAGGTTTTCCACTTTTGAGGGCCGCTACAGGGTTAAGGAGATAATGACCGTTTGTAATTTTTATTTTATTTATTTATTTTTTAAAGCAACTTTATTTATTTTATATGTGTTGGGTTGTTTTCTAGCATTTTTATTCATGGAAAGACTTTGCACTTTGGTGTTTTTTTGGCATCCAGAAGCTTTCTTTTTATCTTCTTTATCAACATCATTATTGTATCAAATAGAATGTTCCTACCATGTGTCATTATTTTGACTGGGCATTGAGATGTTATATTAACTGAGACACTTTTATTATCTGCAACCCAAGAAGAACTTGAGCATACCCTATTATTTATTATAAAATGTCATATAATCAAGTTGCTAAATTGTATGAAGGAAGAGTGGATGCCTTAATTCATCATGGTATAATCAATATCATTGTTTGTGATGCATTAGATAAAGAAACTTTCCAAGTCAATGGGGACAATTTTTTACCATCAACATAATTTTTTTTCCTTACAAGTTAGTTTAAGATAAGAAGTAGGAAAAATAGACTTAAGAGAACAGAAGAAGGTTGGAGGTAAGACATGCATGAGTAAAAAAGGAAAAAAAGAAAAGAAGATAAGAAGAGGATGAGAACGAAGCCTCTATTAGAATAGAATAATACACAACATATATTTCAAGCACCTTGGTTGAGATGGGCACCCTCAAGGTAGCCCCATGAAGACAACTCTAAGAAGTCCAATCAAGAGTTTAGCCATTGACAAACATACATGCATTATATATCTTGAGAAGGATGTGTCACCTTCTAACAAAATAAAGGATATCCAGAAATCCCATGAGGGGACTCAAACTAAGAAGAATGAACTTAGCATGGATGACCTCATACCCTAGCTAGAAGAAGCTATGTTAGAG
The DNA here is from genome assembly GCA_000404065.3 of Pinus taeda. Lineage (NCBI taxonomy): Eukaryota > Viridiplantae > Streptophyta > Pinopsida > Pinales > Pinaceae > Pinus > Pinus taeda. Next base: position 20,095 of record APFE030532172.1, on the reverse strand, counting down.
GCCTTAAAATGGAAGGTTAACACAAAGGAGAGGAAACCACACATATTTTGGCATATGAATTCACATAAGAAACATGTAGGGATCAACAATCAAAGTGCGAAGTTTGAGCAAGGGATAAATCAATTTTCAAGAGGTTGTTTTGCTGCACAAGGATGTGAAAAAATTCTAGATGGGGGTGATGATGGGCCTTCATTATTGTGTCTTATTTATTCCATCCAATATAAAACTTTGACACCTTTTTCTCTAATATTAGACCCTCATATGGAACAATTATGCATTTTCAATGATTCCCAAGTTTATTGTAACATGTGCTTATCTCTATACACGTGATTTGTTTAGATTATTCAATATGAATTTGCTACGCTTAATTATTGAATTGATTTGAGTATTTTTGCACATGTTTTATATGAATACTAATATGCTTCAAAGGCTATGAGTGGAGAAATTAAGTCATTGGGAGCAAGATTGTATCCTACCCACTTATGACTCAAGAAAACCAACTATATGATGAGAATTTCATGGGATCTTGTATTTTTGTCCCACTTTAGGAGTTGCCAACAATATGAGAGAAAGATTAAAAATCTCTATGCAACTTGAATTAACCAATCTTGGAGAATTCAAATTTGTGTTACAAGGTTAAAATCCTAGAAAACTCAATGCATATTTTAAGGAACAGCTTCCATTAGTAAAGGAAGTGATTGGGAGTTAAATTAGGTTTTCTCTTCAAGCATAAATAGAAGCATGTGATGATAATTTAGGGACTTTATATTGTTTTTTATGATACCAATTTCCTTACTACTATTGATAATTCTAGTTGTAGTACAAGGTAACTTGTCTCCTTAATGTTGTGAAAAAAATGCATAAGATAAGAAGGCAATTTTGGTACATACTTCGGTGTTTTTTTCTAAACAAGGGTTACATTAGCACTGTTGAGTAGGGCCTGCTCAAGGAGGATATTGAGAACCCATATATTCATCTATTTTTATCTTTCAATTCTATTTAGTATTGATTATAGACGTTATAGTAGGATTACAAACTCCTAATATAGACTAGACAATTAGTTAATTCATGTTGTTCCTAGTATTTCCATATTTTCTTCATGTCTTTGAACAACGTTTATGTGATTTAAATAATTCACGCACTTCATTTATATTATTTACTTTATAATGTCCAATGCTTGAATCATGCTAGATGAAAAATATAAGATTGCTAAAATATTTAAGGAATGATTGTCTAATAACAACCCTTAGGATCCTAGTCACATCAATGCATTATCATAGTTTTATTCCATAACAGATGACTTGATACCTCTTCTTTCCTTGCAAATTATCAATGGATTTAGAGATAAAATCATGAGATTAATGGTATTAAGCATAGGGGAATAACTTGTGAAAGTTGAGCATTCAATCTATACAATTTTCTGGAATGTTGGTTTCAAATTAAGACCTTTGCATTTTTTTACATAGTGCACAACATCTCATAAGTTTATATGAATGATGTGTTGATATATAAAGTGATCCAATTTATTAAGTATTCAATACTACAATTCTTTGGCTCCACACTTTCCAACGCTATTTTTAAGGAGGTTTTTAGAAATCCATTAGGGTTCATTTGAATATTTTGTAAAAGAAAAAAAGAAAAAATAAAACAACATGACATAATTACTTTCTTACATATACCTAGAGATAAACATAATAGACTTATACCGAGAGCATATGTTCATATTGTAGCTCAAGTAGGTACATGTGATCAACTACATCAACAATAGGACCATGAAGCAAACATCCAACATCTTCTTGAAAAAATTATTGATCAAATTAAAAGAGTTGTTATTTTTTCATTCCTTTTTCTATTCTTGCAAATCATCTTGTTGATAAAGAAGTTGAACATAGTTAAGGATATCCACATAAAAACAACATGGAAAGAGAAGGAGAAGAAAAATCTAATATATTTGAGTTCCTCATTCAAGAAACCACTCAAGAAACAAGGATGAAGAACCTAACACCTTACTACAGAAGAACATGACACCTTCCTCTTCAAGTTTGAGGTTGTTTGTAGGACATATTATCATGCTTAAGACACATAAAAGATAAAAATCTCCTCTCTAATTTCAAATATTCAACCTTGGGGTGGTTCATGATTTTTAAGGAAATAAAATTACTAATTAGGAGCAAATGAAGCAAGGCTTCACATAGAAAGATTGGATTATTACAAGGATAGAGACACTAGAGATGATATCTTTAAAATGATATAAGGAGAGAGTGAATACATGGAGCATTATGAATAAATATTTGAGGTTATTTATAAGAGGGTTCATAGCTACATGTTATATGAGGAATCCCCCAAACATGTGCTTCTTATAGGAGTGAGAGAAGATTTAGTAGAGACTTTAAACCTCCTTGTCAGTGGTGACATCTTCCAATTGGATTATGATAATATAGAGGAAGTGTTCAAAAAATACTCCAATTTTCAAGTAAAAAGAGTATTCAAAATACACAACTAAAATTCTCACAAAAAATGAAACAAGAATTTTGTTAGAAGATATGAAAAATAATATTTTACATTCATTGGCTATGTAGATAGAAACTATGCATATCAAGAGGAAGCAAGTGGAGGGTGATAAATTCTTCATTTTCTTTAACATACATACAAAGAGAAGCATGCCAAGAATGAATTTCCAATTAATATAGTTGAAATTTTTGGTATTTGTGAAGAATATCATCAAACAAGTAAATTCCCTTCTTTCCTAAATTAAAAGAAATCGTGTATCAAGGCACAAAAGACAACATGGAGAAGCTATGCTTCCATAATGAAAGGAGGAAAGGACTGTCAAATCCATTCTTGCAAGGTGTTCTTTACAACCATCACCAATGTTAATCCTTCTTTTGGAAATCAAATACATAATCTAAGTTTGAGTTGGTTCCCTACTAACTAGTCTAATTTGGAAATGCACAATTGATGGTAATATCCTTAGAATCAACCCTTTCCATTTCAACACTTGTATCAGTCCCAAAGCTAATGGACTAATCCTTCACCTTCTTGGAGACCTCAATGCCAATAATAACAAGCTTTGTGCCACCTCCTACACCTCCTATAAGAAAACATTGTTAAATAATTTCCTAAACAACCCCAAATACTTACCCACCCTACACCAAATTTTAATAATGAAGAGGTTAAATTTGTATACAATAATGAGATTAAAAAATACCTTTCTTACAAATTTGATTTTGTGGTATTTAAAGATTAAAATAGCATGCAAGAAGAGTGGTCACAAATCCTTCACCTCCACTTGGAATTGAACATATAGATGACAACCATGAATCCAAAGAAAATCAAGAAATTTAAGAATAATCTAGATCCAAGTAATTATTCCCCTTTTAACAAGACCCACCTTATCCCAAAAAGATAAAGAAAGAGAAAACCTAAACCCAATTTAAAAATTATCTTTTAAGGGAACTCAAAAAACTATGGGAAGATACCCTTCCTCCAAGCCATTAAAGATGTACTATTTACCAAAAAAAATCATAAAGGTGACATGCATAAAGAAATCGAGGAAAAAAAAAAACATACAATTAATGTTATAAGGAAACTCTGATGGGGTCAGAGAGAGGTTTTATCTATGTGGCAGTGTCTGGATGTCCAATATGATAAATGGAAGACACATGGGATATGTCAGAGACAATTGTTGGTCGACAATTTGAAGTTTCGAGAGGATTTTCATTTGGTACATAAATTGGATGGTGGCTTGGCTTCAACGTTCATGGTTTCAGGTTATGGGAGATTATAAGGTTGGTGAGAACTGTTGGGTTGTGTTATATTCTTTCCATGACTAACATACGTAGTGAACCGGGGGGTTAGAGGGGGGGCGAAGCCCCCCCCTTCGTTCCGCCGATTGCACAGCGGGGGGGTCATGGGGGGGTGGTAGCCCCCCTTGTTTGGAGGGTTTGAGGGGGGCGGGTAGCCCCCCTCTACGGGGTCTGGGGCAGCGCCCCGGGAAAATTTTTTTTGGACCCTATATTAGGTTGGGCAAACCTACCTATGGTTTTCGGTCCATGGTTTTGGATGCGATGGTTTTCGCGGTCCATGGTATGGATGCTTCGGCATGTATAAATATGTATTGTAACATTGAAAGGAGCATAATGAAAAATCAAGCTAGTAGTCCCAGTTTTGGGATCCAGTGGGAAATCTCTATGTATATGTGTTTTATGTGTTATGCTCTCGCATTTTTTATTTTTCCTGTGATTTAGAATTCGTATCCAGGTAATTTCTGTATGGGGTTAAAACCTACAAGAACAATGTCGAGTATGCATAGGCTTCCAACCTATGCCTAATCTTCAGTTTGGTGAGCTTCACATCTACATTTTCTATTGGTCGAAGGGGTCTACAACGAAGCTCCACAGGGAAACCAATTCGCAGGGTTTGGGAGCCTTGAGTGAGGGTCCGTTCGAATTTTCATTGTTGTTGGTTTGTTTTGTTGTGGAAGGGAGTTTTGTTGGTTTAGCTTGTGGGTATCCATTGACAAGGAGACTTGGGAACTTTGGCACCTTCTTGGTAAGTCCTTTTTCTTTGGTCACTGGATTTCAGATATTTTATCCTGTAATAAATTTGAGTATGGGTGAGTTTTTTTTCAATTTTGTCCCATCTCCCTTGGAAGTGGTGGAATTTTTCAGGAACTATCTAGTGGATGATGGTAGTTATGGTGTTCTTTTTAACCCTGGTCATTATGGGGTAGGGGTTAGGAGATTGGATTGTTGAGGTGATTCTTTCTATTTCTGGAGTCCTTCTCCCTCAACTGCTTGGGGCAGTGTAGTCCAAAGTAGTTTATGGTTCTATAAGCGAGAGGTTTTTGCGACCTTGGGGGACAACTAGGTAGTGTATGAATGCCTTCCTGTTGCATTTCTTGTAAATTGGGAATTTGGGATAGTCCCTCACACTTGGCTAATAACCAAACCTAGGTTCTAGTGGTTTGTGGCATCTGTTATAATGCTTGGTCGGGCTTGGCAGGGATTGGGGGCTTAGGTTTAGTCGATGGGTCATGATGGTTAGGCAGAAAATGAAAACGATGATGGGGGGTAGAGACAACTTTTGAAGGTGAAATTCCTCAATACAAGGTCCCTTCTCATGATCAAGTAGACTTACCACCTTCCATGGATTCTTTGGACTCACATATGCATAATATCACTACACTTTTAAAAGATTTGGGGCAACAATTACATGAGGACTGCAACACGTTGACAACATTCATGAATGACCTACAACCAAATCAGTGGTACATCCTTGACCACTTGGCTTTGCATAGAAGAATTCAAAGGCACATAAATTATCGCTTTGATTAGGTTGAGGGTTGACTTGATCATCTAGAGTTTCATGTACACGAGGATCCTAGACCTCTGGATGCAAAAGGTGTAGGTAATGCACCAACACTTACTCATGTTCCCTGATGGTGGTTGGTTTTATTTTCATTCTCTATGTGTTATGGGCTCTGTGGTCTATTTGTTTCTAGCTACTGTGTAAATTTTTCCAGCTTGTTCTCGGCTTTTGTATTATTCTCCTAGCTAAGAAATCTGGTAGGCATGATGTTGTGAGAGAAGGGATAAGTATGCCTATATACTATAATTTTTTTATGAATTAATAGAATATGGTTGAATGAAAAACAAAAGAAAAATTTGTAAGGCAACTTACTAACCTAATGATAAGAAAAGTGTTCATCCCCAAGCATTTTGATCTAGGGGGTCCTAGTTGATGTGTACATCAATAAAAGTTTGGTATATAATACCTTAGTGGAATTGTGATTTGGAATTACTTTAATGACCAAGGACACTGCTAAGATTGAATTTAAGAGAATGGTTAAACTATACACCTACAATCCTTCAACTTGTAAATGGATCAACTGTCAATCTAGGAGTGGTTTGAGATATTATCATTGTATCGCTTGAATCACTAGAGAATCTTATAGAATTCATTTATATGAAAATTAAACATAGACTCAATATGCATCCACATATCCTAGGTATACCTTGGATTATATCAAGATATGCATATATAGGTTGTAGGGCAAGGATTATGACCATCACCAATTGTCAATTTTAGAAAACAATGACTTTATCTCCTTACAAAACCTTTCATTAATATGAAAACACCTATATGGGTAGAAGAAGAAGATATGTTCCAAACCATCCATCCAATCCTCACCATAGAAATTGATCTCGAACTTACAGACTCTAATAAGGACATAATGATTTCCAAATATATGTAAAACTTATATAAGAGTTATATTCACATCTAAAAATGGAAAGGCAAAGAAGTGGAAAAAAATGTTGAAGACTTTATAACTTGAAAATAACATTTAGGAAAAGTTTCCATTTTTTTATTATTGATATAGACTGGAAAATAGCTAAGACCGTAGAAATTCAGCCCAACAACACCTTAAAAAATTAGAAATTATTTAAATTATATCCAAGAAAATAAATTGTTGGAAATCCCAAAAAAAATTAGCTCAACCTTTTCTTGGGGCTACAAGGACATGAAAGGAATCCAAAACAACATTTTTTCTCACCATATATACATCAAGGATGATTTCTTTCTTATAATAAAACCTCAAGAACAATGAAATTTGCATTAAATAACATAGTGAATATACATCAACAAAATATTTGAGACTCCAAATTCATCTATCCTATCTTTGACAATGAGTGAGTCAACCTTCGTCATAATTCCCAATAAGGTATGCGAACAAATGATATATTTAGATTATAGTGAAATCAACAAAGCCACAAGGGAAGACCATTTTCCTTTTTCCTTTATTGATCAAGTGTTAGATACTTTATTCGGGAAAAGGTACTTTTCCTTTCTAGTTGGGTTCAATGGATATAATCAAATTCAAATATATTGAGAGGACCAAAGACAACCTAAACTTTACCTATTCTTGGGGAAAACTTAATTATAGATTATTAGCCTTTACCCTTTAATTATAGAGTATTAAACTTTACCACAGAAATTTCCATATATACATCCACATTTGGTGTAATAAGAACTTGGGGGGTTGCATTGTTGAAAATTGATACAAAGGATAACTGACATGACAGACTTCACCAGGGTCGCTCTACCTACATGGTTAAGCCATGTCCCTCCCAAATTTACTCTTTTTGTTTTCATTTTATCCTAAACCTTTTTCCAGGCATATGGAGCAGCTCGTCTTCGGAATATAGGTACCCCTAAATAATTGAAGTCTTTCCAATGCCTTATTGCTCTGAACCCCAAGGTTTCTTCGATTTTCTTCTCTTTTTGGATGGATATATTCTAACTGTAGATGTGGCTCTTAGTGTCATTGGATCCACCCCGCCCCACCCGAAGCACTAAGGAATCTATCTAAGTTTCTTTTGAAGCGTTGAGAAATTATAATCGAGGCTCCTCCCATTAAAATTATGTCGTCCACGAACTATCCATGTGATGAGCCTCATCATTGGGTAATTTTATGGGCCTTAATTCACCTCCTAGCTTAGTCAAACCAACTGTTCTCACAACTTATTGCATACTTTTGAAGATATTTTGTTTATGAGCTGAGTTAGAGTTGGATATTCTGCTTTGTGCTCTACTATGCATTTAATGCAGGATTTAAGGATAAAAGCAAGGAATTTTTGCAAAGACCTTGGTCAAAACTATAATGAGACAAGGGAGAGGAATTATAGGATGTAAATCCTCCTCATTTACTACCCCTCGATTCGAATATTCCTCCATCATCTTGGAGCACAAACAGCCAAATCATGAGGACTAGAAAGCAGCTGAGCAATTGAAAGTCAAAGCACCATTTTATCTCAAGTTTGGGAGCCGAGCCTCCCTAATTTTAAGGAATTCATTGGAGACTTCATAGGTATAAGTAGAGATACCTAGGATCTTCAAATGTATTTTCGAGTTGCAACACTTGTGGCAGTTTTTTATGTAATCCATTGTTTTGATAATAAGAATGAGTTTTGTTTCAAGCCAGCATTGAATTAACTCAGAGGGCTGAAGCTCTTGGGTTAGGGCCCAACCCTAGTATCTAAGAATCATCTTTATTTTAAATGTATGCTAGCATAGATTCATGGTTTAATCGTTCATTTGCTCAAGTAGTCGCATTTCCATTACAACAGTGTAGCGTAGATTAGTTGTGTCTTAGTTTGCTTCCATTTGTGCCTTCTTTCAATTAGCGGGTTAGCAAGGAGAAAAAGATCACCATAAGGTTTTCAGTGGGTGTCTCAGCCTCACCTCCTCCCTCTGGGACCATAACTTGAGGAAGACACCCTTCAGCAACCCCAAAAGCACAGATTTCTAGTTCTTGCATGAGTTGTGGAGTTTGTCGTCTTGATTCAGTACTTGGTTCATTTCATCATTATTGTTATCAATCACTCTCTTTCTGTAATAGATCTCACTCATATTCCGATTTCCTTCAGCACGAAATTCTTAAGTGGAAGCCAATAAATCATGTCTTAATCATATTATACCCATAGATCTCCTTACCGTCCAATCCATAATAAACCTGGCCATTCACTGTCAACCACATGCGTATTCATTTCAACATTTGACTTTAGGCGTTCCAATCTCCACTGTTGATCTGCCTCGCTTGATCCAACGACCATTGCGTCACTCGATTGCCAACTATCTTGGCCAATCTCCACCGTTTATCAATCCCGCATGATCCAACGGTTATCACGCGAATTCTCACACAACCGATATCCACCCGAGAGCATGCAAGAAAGGTGGCTTTCTCATGCTACGTGTCACTCACTTAGGCTAATCGCGTAAAATTTAGGAATTTCGCTTACAGCTTTGAGGGTGCTCGAGAAACTGCTTAGTACTTACGAAGACACTCCATTATTCCATACATTTTCCACCCTTCTGCTGACACGTGACTTAATGTGATCCATCTATCTACTCACTTAATCTTCGTAATAAGATCTCCACCATTAATCTCCTATTAATCTTGTTCGTTGATCCATCCATCCATCTATTCACTTAATCCCCATGATAAGATCTTCGCCGCTCATCTTTTGTTAATCATGTTCATCCATCTATTGACTTAATCTCCCACGATAAGATCTCCACCATTCATCTCCCGTTAATCCTGTTCGTCCATCTATTCACGTAATCTCCTGCGATAAGATCCCCATTGCTCATCTTCCGTTTTTACTGTTCGATGATCGATCCAACAATTCATATTCCCTGCTGCTTCATTACATCCTCCCTTCACTGATTTCGATCTTCGATTTCTTTTCCACTTAACTCCTTCCGGAACTTTGTTCTGCATATCATTTAAATGTTGCCACTTCTAAGCTTCAATTTGGTTATTCAATCAAACTCTAACACTATCTGATCATCAAAAAACCAAGAAAGTGAAAACAAATTTAGTTTAGTTTCCTTGCTTACTCATTAGTTTAGTTTGATGCTCTTTACTTATGTAACTTAGATAGAAACATTAGGTTAGTGTTGATTTAGCAATTCTACTTAACATAGTTTTTTAAATGGTTAATTAGGATATGGTGTGATTTAGCATTACATGTTGTTTTCTTCATTACTGCAGTAGAGTAGCTCTCTTAGAATAGATTTTCTCTTCTTCCATCAAAGAATCAAGCTTCTTATGACTCTATAGAAGTCTGGCTTAGAACCCCTGGGGTCTCTCGCCAGATGAACAAGTGACAATAGGTAGGACCTTTTCTTCTACTTGTGCATATAGCACTGTCACCTCCCAGTTTGTATGAACCCTAGGTTGATAAGCAAAGCTGGTAGCCCAGGAGTTGCAACATCCTTGCTGCAATACTAGCGCTCATCACTTTTTGGCGTCATTTTTGGGGAGGTGTCTGAGTAGAATGTGATTACTGCTTTCTTTGCTTCTATTTCTAGTCTGCTTTCTTTTCTTCTATTTCTAGTCTTCAATTTTCTGCCATTAGTTTATTTCCGCAAAAGTAATCTATTAGCTTCCTTTCTTTCAGTTTTCATTATCTGCTTTGCTTTCCGTTCTGGAAGTAGAATTTCAATTTAGCAAGTAGTTTTTTTCTATCGGTAGTTTTCATTCAATCAGAAATTTCATTTCTGCAAAGTATTTTCCAGCTTAAAAAACAAAAACAAAAAAAAATCTTATAAAAGCCAACCTAAAAACATTTCCTTTCATTCCTCGTAGGGATAGGGACAATTTAGGTAAATTCTTTCCAAATACGCCCACTGCATCCAATAGCCAACCTTCTCTCTTCTTCAGTGGTTGTGAACTGGAGGAACCTTTAGGTGAGCAACCTGACATATTTGAAGAACCTACAGCGGAAGAAGAAGAAGAGGAACCCATTCCTACTGAACCAATGGCTGAAAATCGAAATGACAGAGGAAATAGAGAGAGAATTGAGAGTGCCTTCCCCTTTGGGGAAACCAATGGGGGCACTAAGATGAAGAATATAAGCCCCTCTGCTCTACCTCATTTCCATGGCCTGACCACAGAGGACCCTGACACTTTCTTATTTGAGTTTGTTGTTATATGTCGAACCTATGACTATACAGATGATGAGAAAAAGTTAAAATTGTTTCCATCTACCCTCAAGGATGCAACATTGTGCTAGTTCATGGGTTTACCTGGAGATAGCATCACAACTTGGGCTCAGATGCAACAGGATTTTAACAACAAATATAGGGA
>APFE030532169.1:0-17438 GCA_000404065.3 Pinus taeda | reverse complement strand
AGTAAGCAAATAATGTAAATGTTGTAAATATGCCTTCTAGGGATTTCGAATATGGACATTAAGGCCAAATATTAACTAGAGAATGACTACGCATATATAGGTTGTAATTATGATTTCTATTAGACTTCATAATATATTTACTATGATGTAACATTGTGTTATGTAAAAATGCAGTGTTATAACATAACCTAACTTTTAAAAGTACAAGATGGTCACATATTGCCCAAAGGGACTGTGAGTCCTAGAAATAGGAGGATGAAAGCGACCTAATTAGAAATTGAGTCTTTATTGCTAAGTGTAACTAAGAAAGTCATTGTGAGCCCTAGAAAGATGAGGATGAAAGGGGCCCAATTAGAAATTGAGCCTCTATTTCCAAGTGTGAAACTAAGAAGTCACATATTTTCCATTATACATCTTAAATTGAGTTCATCCACTACCCTTTACTTATAAATCCAATTAGAAATGCATGAAGAGGTTGATGAGGGAAGTCTATCTCATTTAATCATGGAGCATGTGAATAATATAATCAATTTGGGATGTTTGAGAGTCCTTCATTCTATTCCTGTGAAAACCCCATTTATATTTTGCTTATGAATGCCATGCAAACATATTTCCTATATTTTGATTTTTAAATTAAAAAATGGGCTGAGTAAAGGGTCACAGATTCCAGAGACTGGGGAAGGTTACTTTGTAGGGATGGTGTAAGTTCCTTACTGAAGGAAAATTTGAGTTGTTTGAACAAGACATTAAAGACTAGTTGGTGAGTTTTAATGGACAAGTATGACTGAATTAAAGGATTTGATGAAAAGGATGCGAACCATACTTGACTTGGGAGGGATGGGCAAGAAAAAATGACAAATGGATTAATGGAGTTAGGGAGTTGCAAAAACAATGGAAAAAGAAGAAGGAGGAGATTGTCTCAAGGTAGGGAGAGGAACATAAAACACACACACCCCAAAATAGAAGGGGGGGGGGAGGGGGATGCAACAGATCCAATCATTGAAATGGTACACCACCATGAGCAAGATTAGAGGAATTTGTGCATTCTTTTGGGGCATTAGAGGAAAGAAACTGACACTTATCTAATTTGGTGGTGTTAAAATACATATAAAATAATGTAGTGAGGTGTTGGGCACTTGATAGTTCTTAGATAAACTACTCATAATTCTGTTAAGAAATAAGAGTTCAGGAGGAATTTTCCTAGGTGAGGGTAAATCTCATGACACCCTAGGGGGATGGAGGGTGGATATGATCTTCTCTAGAGTCCCTTGACAACCCGTGATAGATATTTATCCCTTGAACCCCTGGTCAGGAAATTATGGAGTCTCCTTTTCCTGTTTTAATTGGTTCAGAAATTGGGTTTTGGATTCCCTTCATTGGGTGGAACCACTATGTTACATGTTTCATAGTGGAGGTGAGGCCTTTGGATTCCCTGGAGATTATCAGTTGCTGAGTAACTGAAGGGTGGAGGCAGTAGGCCTCTCGATCCCTATGGAATTGTCTATTGTTATTTGGTTGGTGGGTGGAGGTGGAAGAGCCTCTGGAGTCCCTGTTTCAATCGGTAGTTGGTGTTCAGTCCCTTAAGCAAACCATATTAGTCCCTGGAATCCAACTCAGGGGTGACAATTGTAAGTAAGGATTGGTTGCAGCTTGTATATGGTTGTGTGGAGAGTTATTTTCCCTAAATTAGTTTCCAACTCCATTGTTAATTCAAGATAAGTGTTTTTAAATGCATTCCTTGTTATTGAGTGCTTAAGGGACTGTTGAGCTAATGTTTTAATCATTACATGAATGGTTTTTGGTTTTCTTGTGATTGAAAAGAATGGATATCTAGTAGCTAGTTCCTTGTTACTATTATTTTACAATGTTGTTCTCATACAAAAAATTAAATATAAATAGCTTAATATTGTAGCATGGTGGACAACTGGTTTTCAGTGAGCTGGAAAGTATTGAGCGTTGATGAATGGTTCTAGGTACTATGATTTTGCACTTACATTTTTCATGCGGGAATAATGTGTGTGTGTGAGTATATCCATGTGAGCATGTGGATATTCAGTTCCTTGTATAATTTCTTAAAGGAATGGTTGAAATTGTATGTGCATTGTATGAGTATGTGCCATGTTGCTTTTTGTTCAAGGGGCCAAATACATCTCTACGTGTGCTAGAGAGAATTGATGAAAATGGTGATTAGTATGCAATATTGTCATCACTATGTGAATGTTGTGTAGATTATTGATAATGACATGGCCTTATATTTATGTTGAAATTAAGAAAACTAACTAAGTCTCCCATGTCTAGAGAAGGGCATTGAGATGCTTGTTTTTTGCAATTTTAATGGTCTAGTTTCCTTCTCTTACTACTTATTGCGCAACTACTATTACCTTTGACTTATTAATATTTTAATATTATTTTTAATCTAGCCATTGTAGATAGTCGTTGATGGTAAACCTAGTTAACCTAGCCGTTTGGATGATCTGCTCTCCCTATATAATTGGCAGCCATGATCTGACTCCTCAAACTGTCCTGACGATGAACCAAATTGGTTGGCTCGAAACGCGTCAACAAAGGTTTTCTACATGTGATTTACGCCGAAAATTTTCTTAATAAATGTTTTGGATCAAAGAAGCCTCAATTCAAGAACAAAATAATTTGTTGCTAAGCCCAATGTCATTGTTTATAAGCTCAGGAAGGATAATGATTTACATGTATGTGGAGGCCATACCTGTGAATATGTATATACATATAATATCCCAAATCATTCATAGGCGCTCCCTTCACCACATGTGGGATTTAATCCCCTCCATTCTTGCTTCAACCATGACTATGGAGCGAGGAGAGTGTTCAGGTAAGAGAGTGGGGAAGGAATATCTTCATGGATTTCACATAGTGCACAAGCTTATGCCTTATATTATTGGCCTTTCCCTTAGTGAAGGCTTCTTTCGATGACACTTGGCCACTGTGGTGTATAACCATTAGATTTGGTGTTTCAATTCCAGCATCAACGCACACTCACCATGCACTGTGATGTCTTAACTCACCTCACATGTGACCAAGGATTTTGACCTTGGCCTTTTGGGACACCTCACCCCAATGTACTCCTAGAAATACATTGTTATTCCTTCTGGGAATACCCTTCCAAGATAATTTGAGTAGTGGTTGGGTCTATTTCCACTTGGTGTTCGATCTCTCATCTACCCGTACTCAACTAGACCCCTATGACACACCCCCCTATGCATTGAGTCACCCTAGTGCTTCTATGTGTTATGTATCCTGTGAACCTTTCGGGAGAGGGACTCTGAGGAATGGGAAAATTTCTATCTCCATCTCTTAGCGACCTGTGGCACCCCATAAAACCTCTTCACCCTAGTGTTTAATCAAGATTCAACATGTTCAGTAGATGCCACGCTACCCTAGTCCCCATCATTTTGGTGAGTTGGTACAAGGCTATGAAGGGAATGCCTAGGATATAAGTCCCAAGGTGAGGTGGCAAGGGTGGCATGCATCCGTGCATATATGTGTGTGTGTGTGTGTGTTTAAAACCCTCCATTGAGCCTTGTGAGCCGATGAGATGGGTCAATCTGTGACTTGGAGCATGAGCAAGTAGGAAACTGATAGATGGCTTATGTCATCCACATGGGCTCCACACATGCTCGATGTCATGGCATTATTTAATTGGACATGAATTCAATTAGCCATATATGTTGATCCGAGAGTCAGATTGGGATACATTTTATATCATTGGAATTGTCTCAACGAGATGAGCGTGATGACATTACTTATTTTAAGTTTTGAAAGGGTTGAAGAAAGTGAAAAATATAGACCCCACTTCAGTAATGTGACTATGGAAGTTGGGTTATCGTAGTAACTTCCTCCTACCAACCTTAATTTGGGTGGGGAATAATAGGTGGCCTAATACAAAGTGGTATTAAAGCATCCAAATTCAACACTTGGACTGGATGGGATCTATCATGGGAAAGCACTGTGAAATTCCTATGAGGAATTTTATATTGATTTTTTTTAGAAAATTAATAAAACAAATGTTTAGTTGTTAAAATTCGGTTTGCAATCGATTGATTTCATGCATAATATATATGCTTACCTTGTGATTTTATTATGCATTATGGCACTAATGGTTTCTATTATTTTATGGTCACTGATGTTTTAACATGGATTGTTGTTACAACTAGCTTACCACAACAACTCCTCAAAAGTAAGCTCAATGGCATGATTTTGTCCTCTATTTATATTATGATGTAATTAACATTGTGTGTACATGAAAACACTTGAATATCACCAATAATTGCGAAGAATGGTATGCCATAAATCCTAATGACCAAAAGGTGAAAAACATGATGGTATAATATATTTATGACCATAAACAACATGGGAAAGAAGAAAGATCATTTGTCCAAGGGGGAGGGGAAAACTCTCATGATTTAAAGAATACCTTGAGGAGCCTAAGGGTCAAGATTAGGATTTGTAAAGAAGATAATGATAGTTAGGTAAGGGCTCAGGAAGGGAAAGCTAAGGTAAATGTAGTCATACTACAAATCCTCTCATACTTGCAAAGGCAGAGACAATATGAGTTGGGGGCTACTCATAGAGATAGTTAGATCCCTTTGGTAGAGAATAAATGGGGCAGATGGTAGCAGGTCCAGGAAGAGGCACATAAGGGAAAGTGAAGACACCGTGAGAGGGAATGAGCCATTAAGTAACCCATAGAGAGTAACTGCAACTGATGGAAATCATTATGGTAGACCTACTACTTCCACTTTTAGGGGACATCATCTCCATTATCATCATCATCTTCAAAGAAAGAGAGAAAGGGACTATGTACTAGAGGAACTCAAGAAGGAAAAGCCACCCACATTTTAAGGGAAGGTGAAGAAATTTGAAGAAACAAAAGCTCGGTTTCTTGGAATGAAGAAGTTCTTCAGAGTTCATGACTATTTTGGGAACATGAAATCCAAGGTAGCCACCTATAGTCTGAAGGGAAAAGAAGACATATGGTGGGAAGATGTGAAGAATGTCAGTGGCATAATTGAAGAGGGGTTAACCTGGAGTAAATTTGAAGGCCTCTTCAAGGATAAATACCTATCATACTACTATTATGATAGGAAGGGAAAATAATTTTATGAGCTCAGGTTAGGACAAATAACATACAAAGAATACAACAACAAGTTTTTAGAATTGTTGAGGTATGTGACATATCTAAAGCATGAGAAAGAAAAGGTACAAAGGTTCATCAATGGGCTGCCTCCATCATTTAGAGATTGAATTTAGATGCATGAACCTCAAATCTTAAACCATACTATTAAAAAGTTGAAGCATTGCTATGATTAGTCCAAATGAAGGCCAAAATTCAAAGGTGATTGGAAAGCAAGCAACAACGGTAAGGATAAGATGAAATGGCCCAAGAAAACCACATACAAGAAAGAAGGTGGGGGCATAGTTAATGTAAGTCTACCACAACAAAAAATTGGCTCAACTGATAAAGGCCATGTGCATAGTCGCCATGGAACTTAGCGACAATGGCATATAACCACTAGCTTTGGTGTTTACATCAATACACACTCACCATGCATCATGATGTATTAACTCCTCTCGCATGTGACCAAGTCTCGTGACCTTATCCTTCCAGGACATGTCACACTGGTCTACTCTTGGAAACACACTCTTATTCCTTTTGGGGATCTCCTTCTAGGATGACGTGAGCAATGCTAGGGGTCATTTCCTCTTGGAATTCTATCTCTCACCTTCCCATACTCAATTAGACCCTCATGACGTGTCCCACTGACACTAAATCACACCAGTGCTTCTCTTTGTCACACATCCTATGAACCTTCTAGGAGACAGACTCCGGGGAACATGAGATTTCCCATCTTTGTCTCTCAGTGACCTATAACACCGCATAAAGCCTTGTCACCTCGATGCTTATTCAAGATTTGACACATTCCCCAGTTGTCACGTGCCCCAGTCCCCTTCACTCTAGTGATTTTGGGCAAGGCTATGAAGGGAATACCCAGGATTGAAGTCTTGGGGTGAGGTGGTAAGGGTGGCCCACATCTGCACATATTAAATGAATGAACGTGTGTGTGTGTGTTTAAAACCCTCCATTGAGCCGTACGAGTCGATGAGATAATAACAGTCAAAAAAACATGTAATGATAAAAGACATAATTGAACATCCATGAAACTAATTTTAAAAGGTTTGGGCTTGTAGGGAGGATCACATGTGTGAGAATTTTCCTCATCAAAAGGACATAAGAAGACCATTCAAAACATTAATAAGCTACCATGGAATAAACAATTCATTAATTTTATGCTACATGTGAAGACTACAAGGTAGATCACCACTTAGTTGTGGTAGAATGTGAAGGTAAGATTGCAAAGCAAACTATTTCTGATTTAATTAATCAAAGATACAATCACGATTATCTCACTTCTAAAGTTGTTGAAACTCATGCTTTTTAAGAAATTTGAGCATAGTAAGCCATAGCTATTCCAACTATCCATGGGAACTAAGAGAAAGGTTAAGGAAATGGTGGAGAGTTGTCAATTAGAGATGAATAGACTATTTTTACATTTAAGTTGAATATCCTAAAACTTGTTCTTAAATGTACTTATTGGAATGAAAACTAGATTTTTACAACACAAACTTCAATTGCATTCACGAGTAATGAATCCAAGAATATTAAGAACCTTTTCAAGGGTAATATCCATTATACAGATTTAGAATTGTATCTAAAGAATTGTTTTAGAAAGAAGTGTCATTGGCATGAAACCCACGTATTAGAACCAACAAAGAGCAAAAACGTAAAACTTGAAGAGTTTCTTGTTTGGTAAGTATTCAATGTTGTATTTTTCAAGAAATTTTAGGCCTTCCTCGAAGGGGAACAATGATTTATAAATTGATCCTATACTTAAAGTTGAACCAATGTCCAAGACTCCTTATACAATAAGTACCCCATAGTTAATGGAAATTATAATGCAAATGCAAGAATTGATGGGTAGAGATTGTAATCGATGAAGTCATATCCATGGGAAAGACCCATGTTGTTTGAGAAAAATAAAGACGAAACTTTGAGGTTGTGTATTTATTACAGATAATCACTTAAATTATCCATCACTTAAATTTGATGACTTGTGTCACCAAATTCGAAGAGAAAAATTATTCTAAAAGAATGATTTGAGATTGGGCTATCATCAAGTTAGGCTAAAGGAAGAAGACATTTCACAAGATAGCATTCATAATAGGGTATGCATCCATTATGAATTTGTAGTGGTAGAATTTGGTATGACAAGTGCTCGAATTACATTCATGTTCCTCATGAATAATACATTCAATAATTTTTTGAACTAGTTTATCCTTATTTCTATGGATGATATACTGATTTATTCCAAGTTTTAAGAAGAACATGAGGATGATACAATAATTTATTTAAAGCTTCATAAAGTGAAATGAGTGCTAAGTGGACTATTCAAAATCAATGTGAGAAATTCAACTACGACTAATTCTCCTGGATATGATTCATAGATTAACGAATTACTATTTACGAATAATCCTTAAAGTGATATTTCATATGTTGGAATATGGAAGCCCCTTGATGTTTAAATAAAATAGTGAGGGGATTTCTAAGTGAATAGTTCATAAGGCACAATACTTACTAAGATTTTTCAAATGGGGTAGCAAGTTAAGTGGGCTTGATTATGGGGAAAATTCCATAGTTAAGTGTGTTTGAGCTAGAGGAATATTGGGATGGATGACCTCCTAGGAAGTCCTAGTTATCATGTGTAAGTCTTAAAGGTGTTGATTGATGCTATGAAATTTAATTCACTAGTTTCAATCCACGTTCTTCATCCCTATGAGAATTATCTTATGTAATGAGTGCTAAGTGGACTATTCAAAATCATGAAAATTTTGTTAGTTACAACTAATTCTTATGGATATGTGTCACATATTAATAACTTACTCTATGTAGATAGTCCTGAGAATGATATTTAATATGTTAGATTGTGGAACACCCTTGAAGCATGAGAGTCGTTCGAAAATGACTTTTCTATTGCCAAGAGAACATAATGTGTTCAGAAATCCAACTGAGGAATGCTTTAATTATCTTTTGAAGAAATGCCTCACCAATACATTGATTATGAAAATTAATAACCCAAATGAAGACTTCATTGTTTGCACCAATGCATGCATGGAAGGGATTGGTGGAGTTCTTGTGTAGAATAGTTATCATGTAGTATTCTATGAGTAACAAAATCCAAAAGCACATGACAAACATTATGCTACATATAATTGAGAATTTACTGCAATAGTGCATGCATTAAAAATGTGGAGGCACTATTCAACGGGACATTTTTTTAAGCTAAGAACATATCATAGTAGCCTTGAAGTATTTGTTAAATCAAACAAACTTAAATTCCATATAAGCAACATAGTTTGGATTCCTTTCTGAATTTGATTTTGAGATCGAACACATAAAATGAAAATAGAAAAAATTGTAGATGAATTCAATAAAAATATGCATGCAAGAAATGTTAGCATTTGGAAATAAGAGTTGTTGAGTTCATTATTGAAGATGAACATTATATATCAATGAAATCCTAATTATAGCAAGAGAAAAAAAGGTTATAAATTAAGTGATAACAAACTTGTTATCTATAAAATTAGAATATACATCCTTAGATCTTCAGAGTTGAGAAAAAATATCTTGGATGGAATGTAATAAGATTATATATTCTAGCCATCTAAGCTACCATAAAATAGTTACTACAACAACAAAGAAAAATAAAGAAGTTTCATCCTCATATTGAGATTCAAGAACGTCTAAAGTGTACATGTTTTCATCCATAGGACATAGTGTGCTATAGTCAATTGTAGGTTTGATTCTATTTGAACTATTACTTTGGCCTCTAATGAAGAAGGATATTGAGGAGTACATTGCTCGATGCATGGAATATCAATAAATTAAGGCTAACCATCACATTTAATATGATTATTTCATCCTTGGAACTTCCAAAATTGAAATGGTCAATAACAACAATGTACTTGGTATCAAACTTCTAGAAACAATGAGGAAACATGATTCCATCATGGTTAGCCAATAATTTGACCAAGACAACTCATTTTAATGTCATTCAATATAACACATAAATTTGATGATATTGTAAAAATATTTATGAAAGAGATTTTCAAATTGCTTGGAGTACACTAGGCAATTATTTACAAGATGGAAACAAAGTTCACTTCCAACTTTGTAAGAGTCACTTTGAATACTTTGGCACCAACCTGAATTTTAGCATTACCTACCATATATAATGAAGTGAATATTGAGAGAGTGAATTAAGTGATTAAAGACTTGCTTTCACATGTATGTGATGAACACATTATCTAAGTGGAAAGTTTACTTGCACTTGGTAGAGCTTTCATACAATGATTAGCATCATAAATCATTGGAGATGAGTTCATTTGAAGCTTTATAAGGGTAAAAATATAGTATTGAAGTGAGGTCACACAATCTAGTAATTTTTTTTTGTCAAGATAAAGCAAATTTTAAAGGCGACTAGGATAGATAGAAAAGAGTCATGCAAATAAAAATAGATTGCATAGAGAATTTAGCGGGATCATGTTTTCCTTAGAGTAAAGTTGAGGAATATCTCATTAATATTGGAAGTTGTGCCAAGTCAACACCTAGATATTGTAGGCTTTTTGAATTCCTTGATAGGATAGGACCCATTACATGTAGACTCTTAGCATTTGATAATGCTAGACTCATACTTTTTTCAATATTTCCTTGCATAAGAAATATGTACATGATCCTAAACACATGAATTAATGGGCTATTATATAGGTGGAGCCCTCGAGGGGCAACTCAACTAGTGATCATCGTGATATGAAGTTTTATTTAATCTATGAGATTAAAGGTTTTAATCCCTCCAATTAACCCATGTTTATGGAAGGGGTGTATGTAGGCATTTAGAGGTATAGTGGTAGTGATAAGAATCAACCCCATGTCACTCAAGTATGAAACTGTCCTAGTTACCAATTCCTCTAATAAAAATAAAATAAAAGAAAAAAGGCATAGGTGGAACTACGAGGATAGTTGATCCATAAACTGTTGTGGATATTCCACTAGACAGTTCATCACAACAAACCTAATAATATTATATTAAAACTCTGAAAATTCTACACTATTACAGTTTATTAAACTTCAATATCTATGGATTTAACTGTAATTAGTGCAAGCATATGAACGGAAATTATGAAGAAAAGTAGGGAACGAAAAAATAAGAACACACCCACAAAATACATAAGCTATTCTCTCTGGGAAACCCTTTTGGGAGAAAACCCAGTTGGAAGGTGAGTCTGCTTTGCTCTCTTTCTCTATCTAGTAATATGGCTA
The DNA here is from genome assembly GCA_000404065.3 of Pinus taeda. Classification (NCBI taxonomy): domain Eukaryota; kingdom Viridiplantae; phylum Streptophyta; class Pinopsida; order Pinales; family Pinaceae; genus Pinus; species Pinus taeda. The sequence goes on along the minus strand of APFE030532169.1, from coordinate 7,030 downwards.
CAGATAAAAAAAAGTAATGCTTGTGGGCCATGGGGCTTCTACAGTGCACATATCCTCTCTATTTGCTCTACTTCCTATCTCTCTTGGCCATCTTTTCTCAGCTATGGAACAAAATGCTCTTGAAAGAATGGAATGTCCCTTCCTCCTAGTGGCCCAGTTATAACACAACACGATAGCCTACTAGTGGCTAAGTTTGACTACATCAACTCTTAACTAGAGTTACAAAATAAAATATTTTGGAGTCTTTTACATCAAAAACATGTGGATAGCCCATTTTCCATGAATAATGGGGGATGATGCAACATCCTCCCAAACTATAGGTGTGAAAACAAGAATGTCAACTGCTGAGTGGCATAATTTTTGCATACAGACTTCAATTGATGTGCTTCTTGCGCTGTTGGAAAGGTATATGTGTGTATAATAACATGAAAATCTACATGCTGAAGCAGAAAAATTTTACCCCTACAAAACATCATTTGATGCCTCAAAATGATCTTGGAAGGTTTCAGACCCCATTCCGCCAAACTAGGTCCTGCCGATAAAAACGATCCCATGAGTTGATTCCTCTACTTTTCCCACTCCAAATGCATCGAGATGGACAAAAAACAATATAATGATCCAATTCGGATTAACAATTCATACATAAATATTATGCATCCTTTACAAGAAGGTAATGTTGTATAGGTAAAAGTGCAATGGAGCATCAATTTGGCCATCATGAGGCTACATGGGAGCTAGTGGATTCCATGAAGGAGGCATAACAATTTTTGTTTGGATTTCTATATTGTACCAAGGTTTATGGAGGGCAATGTAACACCTCAATTTTTTCCCTTAGAGTGTATTAGATCATACTATGTATAAATTACAAATGCTTATATATATAGATGAGTTTCGAGCCATGTGGGCTTGTATAAGTAAGCAAATAATGTAAATGTTGTAAATATGCCTTCTAGGGATTTCGAATATGGACATTAAGGCCAAATATTAACTAGAGAATGACTACGCATATATAGGTTGTAATTATGATTTCTATTAGACTTCATAATATATTTACTATGATGTAACATTGTGTTATGTAAAAATGCAGTGTTATAACATAACCTAACTTTTAAAAGTACAAGATGGTCACATATTGCCCAAAGGGACTGTGAGTCCTAGAAATAGGAGGATGAAAGCGACCTAATTAGAAATTGAGTCTTTATTGCTAAGTGTAACTAAGAAAGTCATTGTGAGCCCTAGAAAGATGAGGATGAAAGGGGCCCAATTAGAAATTGAGCCTCTATTTCCAAGTGTGAAACTAAGAAGTCACATATTTTCCATTATACATCTTAAATTGAGTTCATCCACTACCCTTTACTTATAAATCCAATTAGAAATGCATGAAGAGGTTGATGAGGGAAGTCTATCTCATTTAATCATGGAGCATGTGAATAATATAATCAATTTGGGATGTTTGAGAGTCCTTCATTCTATTCCTGTGAAAACCCCATTTATATTTTGCTTATGAATGCCATGCAAACATATTTCCTATATTTTGATTTTTAAATTAAAAAATGGGCTGAGTAAAGGGTCACAGATTCCAGAGACTGGGGAAGGTTACTTTGTAGGGATGGTGTAAGTTCCTTACTGAAGGAAAATTTGAGTTGTTTGAACAAGACATTAAAGACTAGTTGGTGAGTTTTAATGGACAAGTATGACTGAATTAAAGGATTTGATGAAAAGGATGCGAACCATACTTGACTTGGGAGGGATGGGCAAGAAAAAATGACAAATGGATTAATGGAGTTAGGGAGTTGCAAAAACAATGGAAAAAGAAGAAGGAGGAGATTGTCTCAAGGTAGGGAGAGGAACATAAAACACACACACCCCAAAATAGAAGGGGGGGGGGAGGGGGATGCAACAGATCCAATCATTGAAATGGTACACCACCATGAGCAAGATTAGAGGAATTTGTGCATTCTTTTGGGGCATTAGAGGAAAGAAACTGACACTTATCTAATTTGGTGGTGTTAAAATACATATAAAATAATGTAGTGAGGTGTTGGGCACTTGATAGTTCTTAGATAAACTACTCATAATTCTGTTAAGAAATAAGAGTTCAGGAGGAATTTTCCTAGGTGAGGGTAAATCTCATGACACCCTAGGGGGATGGAGGGTGGATATGATCTTCTCTAGAGTCCCTTGACAACCCGTGATAGATATTTATCCCTTGAACCCCTGGTCAGGAAATTATGGAGTCTCCTTTTCCTGTTTTAATTGGTTCAGAAATTGGGTTTTGGATTCCCTTCATTGGGTGGAACCACTATGTTACATGTTTCATAGTGGAGGTGAGGCCTTTGGATTCCCTGGAGATTATCAGTTGCTGAGTAACTGAAGGGTGGAGGCAGTAGGCCTCTCGATCCCCTATGGAATTGTCTATTGTTATTTGGTTGGTGGGTGGAGGTGGAAGAGCCTCTGGAGTCCCTGTTTCAATCGGTAGTTGGTGTTCAGTCCCTTAAGCAAACCATATTAGTCCCTGGAATCCAACTCAGGGGTGACAATTGTAAGTAAGGATTGGTTGCAGCTTGTATATGGTTGTGTGGAGAGTTATTTTCCCTAAATTAGTTTCCAACTCCATTGTTAATTCAAGATAAGTGTTTTTAAATGCATTCCTTGTTATTGAGTGCTTAAGGGACTGTTGAGCTAATGTTTTAATCATTACATGAATGGTTTTTGGTTTTCTTGTGATTGAAAAGAATGGATATCTAGTAGCTAGTTCCTTGTTACTATTATTTTACAATGTTGTTCTCATACAAAAAATTAAATATAAATAGCTTAATATTGTAGCATGGTGGACAACTGGTTTTCAGTGAGCTGGAAAGTATTGAGCGTTGATGAATGGTTCTAGGTACTATGATTTTGCACTTACATTTTTCATGCGGGAATAATGTGTGTGTGTGAGTATATCCATGTGAGCATGTGGATATTCAGTTCCTTGTATAATTTCTTAAAGGAATGGTTGAAATTGTATGTGCATTGTATGAGTATGTGCCATGTTGCTTTTTGTTCAAGGGGCCAAATACATCTCTACGTGTGCTAGAGAGAATTGATGAAAATGGTGATTAGTATGCAATATTGTCATCACTATGTGAATGTTGTGTAGATTATTGATAATGACATGGCCTTATATTTATGTTGAAATTAAGAAAACTAACTAAGTCTCCCATGTCTAGAGAAGGGCATTGAGATGCTTGTTTTTTGCAATTTTAATGGTCTAGTTTCCTTCTCTTACTACTTATTGCGCAACTACTATTACCTTTGACTTATTAATATTTTAATATTATTTTTAATCTAGCCATTGTAGATAGTCGTTGATGGTAAACCTAGTTAACCTAGCCGTTTGGATGATCTGCTCTCCCTATATAATTGGCAGCCATGATCTGACTCCTCAAACTGTCCTGACGATGAACCAAATTGGTTGGCTCGAAACGCGTCAACAAAGGTTTTCTACATGTGATTTACGCCGAAAATTTTCTTAATAAATGTTTTGGATCAAAGAAGCCTCAATTCAAGAACAAAATAATTTGTTGCTAAGCCCAATGTCATTGTTTATAAGCTCAGGAAGGATAATGATTTACATGTATGTGGAGGCCATACCTGTGAATATGTATATACATATAATATCCCAAATCATTCATAGGCGCTCCCTTCACCACATGTGGGATTTAATCCCCTCCATTCTTGCTTCAACCATGACTATGGAGCGAGGAGAGTGTTCAGGTAAGAGAGTGGGGAAGGAATATCTTCATGGATTTCACATAGTGCACAAGCTTATGCCTTATATTATTGGCCTTTCCCTTAGTGAAGGCTTCTTTCGATGACACTTGGCCACTGTGGTGTATAACCATTAGATTTGGTGTTTCAATTCCAGCATCAACGCACACTCACCATGCACTGTGATGTCTTAACTCACCTCACATGTGACCAAGGATTTTGACCTTGGCCTTTTGGGACACCTCACCCCAATGTACTCCTAGAAATACATTGTTATTCCTTCTGGGAATACCCTTCCAAGATAATTTGAGTAGTGGTTGGGTCTATTTCCACTTGGTGTTCGATCTCTCATCTACCCGTACTCAACTAGACCCCTATGACACACCCCCCTATGCATTGAGTCACCCTAGTGCTTCTATGTGTTATGTATCCTGTGAACCTTTCGGGAGAGGGACTCTGAGGAATGGGAAAATTTCTATCTCCATCTCTTAGCGACCTGTGGCACCCCATAAAACCTCTTCACCCTAGTGTTTAATCAAGATTCAACATGTTCAGTAGATGCCACGCTACCCTAGTCCCCATCATTTTGGTGAGTTGGTACAAGGCTATGAAGGGAATGCCTAGGATATAAGTCCCAAGGTGAGGTGGCAAGGGTGGCATGCATCCGTGCATATATGTGTGTGTGTGTGTGTGTTTAAAACCCTCCATTGAGCCTTGTGAGCCGATGAGATGGGTCAATCTGTGACTTGGAGCATGAGCAAGTAGGAAACTGATAGATGGCTTATGTCATCCACATGGGCTCCACACATGCTCGATGTCATGGCATTATTTAATTGGACATGAATTCAATTAGCCATATATGTTGATCCGAGAGTCAGATTGGGATACATTTTATATCATTGGAATTGTCTCAACGAGATGAGCGTGATGACATTACTTATTTTAAGTTTTGAAAGGGTTGAAGAAAGTGAAAAATATAGACCCCACTTCAGTAATGTGACTATGGAAGTTGGGTTATCGTAGTAACTTCCTCCTACCAACCTTAATTTGGGTGGGGAATAATAGGTGGCCTAATACAAAGTGGTATTAAAGCATCCAAATTCAACACTTGGACTGGATGGGATCTATCATGGGAAAGCACTGTGAAATTCCTATGAGGAATTTTATATTGATTTTTTTTAGAAAATTAATAAAACAAATGTTTAGTTGTTAAAATTCGGTTTGCAATCGATTGATTTCATGCATAATATATATGCTTACCTTGTGATTTTATTATGCATTATGGCACTAATGGTTTCTATTATTTTATGGTCACTGATGTTTTAACATGGATTGTTGTTACAACTAGCTTACCACAACAACTCCTCAAAAGTAAGCTCAATGGCATGATTTTGTCCTCTATTTATATTATGATGTAATTAACATTGTGTGTACATGAAAACACTTGAATATCACCAATAATTGCGAAGAATGGTATGCCATAAATCCTAATGACCAAAAGGTGAAAAACATGATGGTATAATATATTTATGACCATAAACAACATGGGAAAGAAGAAAGATCATTTGTCCAAGGGGGAGGGGAAAACTCTCATGATTTAAAGAATACCTTGAGGAGCCTAAGGGTCAAGATTAGGATTTGTAAAGAAGATAATGATAGTTAGGTAAGGGCTCAGGAAGGGAAAGCTAAGGTAAATGTAGTCATACTACAAATCCTCTCATACTTGCAAAGGCAGAGACAATATGAGTTGGGGGCTACTCATAGAGATAGTTAGATCCCTTTGGTAGAGAATAAATGGGGCAGATGGTAGCAGGTCCAGGAAGAGGCACATAAGGGAAAGTGAAGACACCGTGAGAGGGAATGAGCCATTAAGTAACCCATAGAGAGTAACTGCAACTGATGGAAATCATTATGGTAGACCTACTACTTCCACTTTTAGGGGACATCATCTCCATTATCATCATCATCTTCAAAGAAAGAGAGAAAGGGACTATGTACTAGAGGAACTCAAGAAGGAAAAGCCACCCACATTTTAAGGGAAGGTGAAGAAATTTGAAGAAACAAAAGCTCGGTTTCTTGGAATGAAGAAGTTCTTCAGAGTTCATGACTATTTTGGGAACATGAAATCCAAGGTAGCCACCTATAGTCTGAAGGGAAAAGAAGACATATGGTGGGAAGATGTGAAGAATGTCAGTGGCATAATTGAAGAGGGGTTAACCTGGAGTAAATTTGAAGGCCTCTTCAAGGATAAATACCTATCATACTACTATTATGATAGGAAGGGAAAATAATTTTATGAGCTCAGGTTAGGACAAATAACATACAAAGAATACAACAACAAGTTTTTAGAATTGTTGAGGTATGTGACATATCTAAAGCATGAGAAAGAAAAGGTACAAAGGTTCATCAATGGGCTGCCTCCATCATTTAGAGATTGAATTTAGATGCATGAACCTCAAATCTTAAACCATACTATTAAAAAGTTGAAGCATTGCTATGATTAGTCCAAATGAAGGCCAAAATTCAAAGGTGATTGGAAAGCAAGCAACAACGGTAAGGATAAGATGAAATGGCCCAAGAAAACCACATACAAGAAAGAAGGTGGGGGCATAGTTAATGTAAGTCTACCACAACAAAAAATTGGCTCAACTGATAAAGGCCATGTGCATAGTCGCCATGGAACTTAGCGACAATGGCATATAACCACTAGCTTTGGTGTTTACATCAATACACACTCACCATGCATCATGATGTATTAACTCCTCTCGCATGTGACCAAGTCTCGTGACCTTATCCTTCCAGGACATGTCACACTGGTCTACTCTTGGAAACACACTCTTATTCCTTTTGGGGATCTCCTTCTAGGATGACGTGAGCAATGCTAGGGGTCATTTCCTCTTGGAATTCTATCTCTCACCTTCCCATACTCAATTAGACCCTCATGACGTGTCCCACTGACACTAAATCACACCAGTGCTTCTCTTTGTCACACATCCTATGAACCTTCTAGGAGACAGACTCCGGGGAACATGAGATTTCCCATCTTTGTCTCTCAGTGACCTATAACACCGCATAAAGCCTTGTCACCTCGATGCTTATTCAAGATTTGACACATTCCCCAGTTGTCACGTGCCCCAGTCCCCTTCACTCTAGTGATTTTGGGCAAGGCTATGAAGGGAATACCCAGGATTGAAGTCTTGGGGTGAGGTGGTAAGGGTGGCCCACATCTGCACATATTAAATGAATGAACGTGTGTGTGTGTGTTTAAAACCCTCCA
>APFE030532162.1:44469-65559 GCA_000404065.3 Pinus taeda | reverse complement strand
ATTTGCATAGCAGAATGAGCTCTGAATGAGCACGATGAAAGAGGCTTAGTTACCTCAACTAACCCAAGTCATTGATCCCCGTCGTTGATTATGTCTATAATTTGGATGTGTGATGGGTGTGTCGACATGTTAAACCCTAGGGATGGGACACTTATCGATGTGGAGAAACCCTGTGCACAACAGCTTAGATTGTTGAAGGTTCATGTGTGAATGATCTGAATGCTGGCAGTGTTACAAACCATATTGGACTTGCCAATATATTTAGCCATTGCGTTAATTATTACAAATATGATCACCTTAATATTATAAATCGTTGTATGGAATTTCTACCAATAATATAATCTATACATAAGAGTTATTGCTTCTTGCATGAGATAAGAGGAATTTATAATGCCATTAATATATACATGAGTGGTTGGTAATTAAAACAAGCATATAGTTGGGCTAACTAAATGGAGAGGTGAGAAAAGGGTTGATAAATTTCTCATAGGTTAATAATCTTAACTTAAAACAAATAAATACAACCAACATATAACAATAACAATTGTCCATTATGGCTCTTAATTAATTAAAAAATAAATAAATAATTTAGGATGTTAGTAAGGAGATGTAGCATCAAATATAAAATAAATATATCATATACTCTAGAAAAATAATAAGTATATATAATATTATTAGATTTATACGATAACTAATATAATTTAATAAATATATATGCATGGTCATAACGCGACTTTGAAGCTTTCTGGCGATTTTTTCCCGGTCAAAACTGACGCAATTCTGGAATCCCATGTTTTACTAGTTTCTGCACAATCATGGCTCCAGGGTTTTTCAGGGCGCTGATCAAATATGCAGTTAAAAAACACATATTAACTGCTAAAATAAGATTGACCTCATTTCTTCCGCGGATTCCGCCACGGAATCTCCAAAAAGTCGCATTATGACAACTCCATATAAGTAGACAATATACCAGATTAATAATAAGTTATATAGTATTATTATATGATATTAACATAACATATATAATATTGTTAAAAAAAATTGTTAAAAAATCACAAATTGTAATAAGTATATATAATATTGTCAAAGCTGCAGACGATTGGATTTTAATAAGGAGAAAAAGATTGAAAAGTTTTCGCTTTTTTCACTAGTCAAAAGTTTTATTGTTTGCAATTTATTATCTTTAATTTTGATGTTTATATTTTATTTATTATTTTATATTTTTCAACTAAATAAAACTTTAATTTTTTTTTCATCAACAAAATAATACAAAAAAAATTAATTATCACAAAACTAATAAGTATATAGTTAACAATTTTCGTTAATAAAAAATAAATATTTATATACTCATTTTAACATCAAAATAAGTTTTGAATTAACCAAACCTAACCGATCAAATAAGTTATGTATTAATTGGTGTACTCTTTTTCTTAACCACAACATTTATTTGTTCTTACTAAAGAAAAACATATAAAGTTCACAACCAACTTTATTAATTAAACCTACTTTAATATATATAAAATATTGATTCAACCTCGAACTTTTGCTTGCATAGCTTAGACAAATTCAATTTAACCAAGTCTAAATTCAACATGCATTTCGCTTAGATGTAAATGTGTGTTTATTCAAGTGGAAAATCAACCTCTCATAAACATGGTGCATGTGTAGCAAGAGAAAAGAGTTGCACACTTAAGAAAAAATAAGTATCATTAGTTGGTGATGACCATTGATTTTCTATCTGACGGGGGAGCGTCCTAGAACCTCATTACTGATCTAATTCCTTCCAAGGAGGCATCTAGCCTGTTATCTCAAAATCTGGCCCTCGAAGGCTGCAGACCAGGAAGACTTTAAGTAACTGTTTCAAACCAATCTTTTAGCTAAGGCTTAGCCTCCTTAGCCTCAGAGGGCTCTCTCAAAGGGTTTAAGATTTGCAATTGTGATTGAGATGGCTAACTCTTCTATGAAACAAATAGGAAAAAGGCTGGTAAAATCCAAATTAATAAGCATCCATTGGGCTCATGGATTCATATGTTACTCAACATTAACAGTGAATTGGCTTTGCAATGAAATCAAGGCATTCATACTTCAATATACATAAAGTACAACAGACACAAAAGGACAGTATATGAGTACATGAAGGAAATTAGAACACAGCATGTGATTTCTAAGTAATCAAGTACCCATCAAACTGTAAACAACGTGAAAGACAACAAGAGGAATTCATACATTGAAGTCGCTATGATTCTTGAGTAGCTGAAACCATTCACTGTATGATCAAAATAAACAGAGTCTTTACATAAGCTTGTCAAGAGAGCTTTTTTACATAAACTTCCAACCCTTTGTACATCAGATGTTCTGCTATATATAGAGATCTTTACATACTTGAGATTCCTCCTCCAGAATGAGGGGAATTAGAATTCCACCTATTATGACACCTATTGACACCTAAAATTAATTATTAAATGAAACTAACTGTTAACTGGCAGTCCTAGAGACCTAAAACAGTTAGGAGTGTAACTCCTCATTATGATTAAAACAACCTTGTCTAGGAATTAAACACTCCCTATGACACCTAAAACTCCATGAAGTCGAACTTGATGGTGCTCATAACCTTCCAGCTGGCCCTTGATGACTCATCCTTTTGATGTTCCTAGAAATTAGGAGACTGTCCCTTGCTCTGTTCTGGCTGAAAAATGGGTCTTGGGGTAGAGCTCATAACTTCTCACAAAAAACGTATTTGGAAAAACTGAAGGAGGCTTTTGTGAACCAATCCATGCTGAATAAAAAACTCTCTTGGTTTTTTTAAACACCTTCCCTACCTCCTAGAATGATTCTTTGAATAACAGGTGTAAAAATATGCTTGTGGAAAACTGCACCTACAATAGTTTCGTAGCGCAAGTTTGATCATTCATTTCTCTCAAATAATAATGGATTTGAAGAAAGTGGAAGAGGCTTTTGTACTTCAGTATATTCAGAATGAAAACCTATTTCACTTTTCAAAGATGAGTTTTTAACTGCTCAGAAACGCTTCTATAAATTGACTGGTAAAAACAGGGAGAGAAAGTTCCTCCTTTATTGCTTTCGGTCTCCACAAGGATCTTCAAAATCAATTACCCCTGTTGTTGTTCATAAAATTCCATTGGATTATCTTGTTTTAAATACACTATAGACTTGGCCCAAAACCTCTTTAATGCTGCCTTAACCATCATGAACAAAACTAGCTATGAATAATGATCATTTTTATAACACATAGCTTTAGAGTTCATCTATGTCCTTTCTCTGCTTGTTTTACCCTTGCTGGATGTTCACACTTTGTTAATGATCTTCTTCATAAACTTCCTTTCAAAAATATTTGCCCTTTGTCACTCAAAATTGGTCAACTTCATCAAAATATGCAGCTACAGCAGTTTCGTAGCGCGCTACGAAACTGCTGTGTATTAAGCATCATTTTTAGCAGTTTCGTAGCGCGCTATGAAACTGCTGTGTAATCACCAAAACACAGTTTTAATGCCAAAATTCGACTGTCTTGAGCCTCTTTATATTGAAATGACTTTCCCATATACCATGAGGTTGTTCAAAACTAAAAACATAAACACCATCCTTTTAAAATGAACTTCAAAAGGCAATCTATCAAAATTAGGACTTAGCCTTACTTGTTATGTGATTTCTTTTAGCTAAGGATGTCCTTCACGCTTACTTAGCTGAATCTCCAAGTCTTCAATTTGCCTCTTCATCACTTTGATGTTGGGTCTGAGCCTATTATTAATCCATCTGATGTGTCTTTCCTTGCTTAATTTAGGAACTGCCTCTCTTGAATTTGATGAAGATTTCTGATCTCTGCTCACCATGAGTTTGTTTGCACAAACTAAGAATTGTATCAAATGCCTATTGTATGAACACGAACAAGATCAACATGAATATGTCCAGGATCAATTAACCCTTCCCTTACCCTTTTTCTTTGAAATTTTGTCAGCGATAACATAGCCTTTCCCATCAGTGGTCTACAAAATTATTCAATTGCACCTTGGATGATCTCTTGGATGAGACATGCAACAAATACTATATCTTACTTAATTAGCTTCTTTGTCGTAGTCCTCGCAATACCATTTCATACAGAGGTCCCAAAATATGTTGGACGTAATGGTAGTTTTACCAAAACTTTGAAATCAATGTTCTCTAGCACTTGTTGAGCTACCATTATGCATCTCCAAAACTATGCAGCAATTGCAACAAATGAAGTTGATGTGCCTGATAGATATTTCAAATATTAAATTAATTTTTCACTAAAATGAAATGTTGATAGCTCCATATTTGTTCCTTCTTTGATAAATTTCCAGATAATAGTTTTCTTACTATTTTCCACTAATCCATCAGCAACACTTGAATTTATTTATGAATATTTTATGGGTAGTGAATTATCATGAAAATACCTAAAAATTTGGGTATCCTTAATCAAATCGATGACCACCTCTTCCTTGCTCACATGAAAGTTGGGACTTGCATTGAAATATTCTTCTCATTTGGTGATGAGCCTTAGTATTGCGACAAGAATGCTGCAATTCCCAAGGCTACCAACTTTAATTATCAACTTGGGGTTCGTACAAACTTAAGAGGTATCGACACTATACGTGCAACATACAATGTGTCCTTCCTTTGTTTTCATGATGTGATGCACTGCATGTACTGAAGTAAAATTCTAAACTAGTTACAGAAAATGAAATGTTCGAAATGGAACCTTAACCTATTGCAAGAAAGCAAGTACAAGGAAAGAAACCTATTCTAATTTCATAATGATCATGAACTAAATGTAAAAGAAACCTAGCTTAACCCTATTTATCACATGTGATGACTTAAACTAACTGAGCATGAAATCTAATCTAGAGAGTACTAACTGTTGTATGCATGTGTAAATACAAAAGAACTCAATTTTTAAATATTTTTTCTTTATAAATGCAAATGCTAATATTTCCTTGATCTTTGGCAGGGGAGACAGGTGTGGAGCAAGAGGGGTACAATTATTTTAATGGATTGGAGGTCAAGTAGGGGCTTAATCCCATCTTCAATGATGATTTTTGTCAATTCGGGTTCAAAACAGGCCCCTACAGGATTTCCTACATGATATATTAGTTCTCCTACAGGATTCCCTGATTTACTACAGGATGTTACAGATTTACTATCCGAAATTATAATTGATCGAATGACCAAGAAAATCAAATCCAAATTGGATGGTACAAATTGTGTTATTGACTAGGATGTCTTAGGTCCCCATTCAAAGTGGAATCACTCAAAAATACCTCTCTTAACCCATCCTAAAAAATAGAACAAAATTACTAGTCGAAAATCTAGAAATTCGAGAACTAGTGAGCTAGTAAATCTGTAAAATGCCTAACCTAGTCAAGTGCAAATATAGTGGGGTAATTTCTGTTATGAACCATAATGTTCTTTTTCATATAAGGCAAGTGGAACCAACTCTATTGAATCTCGTTAGCATGCTCTAAAAAATAGCAGAAATTTATTGTTCTTTGCCAAAAAGGAGTTCTAGAAATCTAGATTTGGGAATAATAAAGCTAATCCAAGTAGCTGAATGATTATTATGACCTTCCAAAGCTTTTCCAAGGATGAAATGATGCTTTTGATCCTAAAAAAGAAATTACATAAACCATTTAACCCAATCCTACAACAAGAAACCATTAATAGTAAATGCAGAAATAGAAAGAAAAAACAAGAGGTGCATGTGAATAAGAAGTTGAAAGAAGGAAAGAAAATGATACAAAAGGGCTCTAAGGCTTTTGGGATGGCCAAGCCCAAGGAATATCAGATTCCTATGGAGGATAACAAGATTTAGAAGCTGAACATGACACCAATATTCATTATTTGCATCAATACAATTACATCCCTGTAAGAAAATACAATGGAACTGCAAAAATACGAGTTCTCTCCACATGAACACTAATGAAAATACCCCCCTATAGGAAAATTAGACTTGGTACTTATACAAAATGATCATGAATCATTCCCCATGAAATGAGGAAACTTTCCACACCAAAATCCCTTGACTAGTGGATCTGGTTCCCAGTACTAGGAATCTGCATTAAATGGGAGGGAACACATTCCTAGATTTTCTCAATCATTGGAGTTCCACAATCTGTGCCATAATTCCATAATATCTTATTGATTTATTATTTAATATTGATCCTCCTGTAGTAGGGAGAAAGTCCCTAAATTATCTCCTCCTTCAAATCTTCATAATTTGCCCAATATTCTCATAATATTCCACAAAAATAAATAATATTAGGCACAAATATGCAATTATTCATGAACCTTCCTAATGAATATATTAAAGCTAAAAATACATTATCTAATGCAAAAGGAGAGCTTTAATGTGTTGAAGGATGGTCATATGCCTTAATTTATGTTTAATTTAGAGATATGGGCCTTAATTTATGTCTAATTTAGAGGCCTGTCATACCCCCTTGATGAAAGTGTTGCTCATCCTCTGAGAAACTTAGTGATCTCATTGTATCGCATTCATGCCCCTGGTGGCCTCTCTCTTGTAAATTAAGAATCTTTCCTGTAAGTTCTGCAAGGACAAGCCCAAAAACATATTTGTGCAAAGAAAAATCATTTTTTCTTGAGACCATTAGCTTGTCTTCTTCCCCTTATTCAAGATGGGTTCTTAATCATTTTTCAGTTTAGGAAGGTCTTCCACATCCTTATCAACATTCTGCTACCTTGTTCCACCAATTGGACACCTCTAAAACCTTCAAAATGCCTTTAGATGAGAACTAGGACACCCTGTAGTAATTCTTGTCAAAACTATAGGAAACCATGTTAAAACTACAGGAAACCCTTTTTTAGTATAGATGATAGTCTAAGCCTAGGACAAACCCTCAACTTGACTCCCATGCCTTTTTCCATTTTTAGGCCTTGGACAAAAGCTATAAATAGGTTGGAGACCTCTTGGAAAAGATCTTTTCATCACTACAGTTTGAGTTCTATTTTGATGGTGAATGCCTCATTTCCTTTTGTTTCCTTCTTATTCTCTCTTGTGGCCTAGATGACTACCTAATGACCTTGGAGTTCTATGTTTTGATTAGGTCTCTCTTAAGCTCTACCATCTTGGGGTTTAACATAATTTGTTCATTTCTTCCTTCTTGTAGCAACATTTTTCCATCCCGTAGTAGTCATTCCTCCTCTTTTAGGGTCTTCTAACTATATGGGAGTGATGAAAAATGATGAAGAGGGTTTCGATGATGATGCTAGGGCTCAGAAGGAGTAGTGTAGGTTTTTGAAAATGGAGAGGATGCTCTATTTGTTTTTTTTTCAAGAATGAAATGGGATGGATGAATGATGAATAGAAAGTGAATATGAATTGGATGGAGGACTTGGAGCATTGTGGTGACTTGGCCTTTGCAAAAAATTCTTCTTTTAACTGTTGTCCTCATTCCTTAAAATCATGACCCTTCATAATTTGACTTTTCAACATTGCATGAGTGAAGGAGTAAGATGAAGTTAACTAGTTGAAGGCGACTCAGACTACTGACCCATCCTTAGCTTATAAACCTTAATCTCTTATGCATTGACAAAAAATTTCTAACTATAATATGCTCAAGAGAAGAGGTCAAGAATATTGCATACCTATACCTACCTGATGGTTATTGGAGAGACATGCATGTTGATGTTGAGTTGATCTTCTTAACTGCCTTTTTCTTTTTTTTGAATCTTATTTTGTTGATGGGTTGTCTTCTTGTTGATGTGTAGGTGATGACTTCCTCTCTTACTACTGAGATATGGAGGAGTTTCATTATGCCTATAGTTATGCTTCTCCTTTTTCAATCATGGTGATGAAAGTTAGGCCTGGAGCCTATTGTTACTTCCAAATAGGCTGTTGTAGTTGCCTTTTTTTTTAATGTTTGTGTCATTTCTCTGTGGGAGGGTAAATGAGTATTGAAATGAGTGGAAGGTGTGGCCATAGAGTGACATGGTCATGATGGGTGCTGACTGAGATGTTGTGAAGTCAACGTCCTTTTTTCCTGTCCCAAAACAGTCCTCAATCATCATTTTTTCATCGGACTTCCTTTCCTGTAGATTTTCAAAACTTCTTGTAGTAATACAGGAAACTCTTGTAGTAATTCAGGACAACCTCTTGTAGCATACTTGTTTTGTCCATATCTCCCAAACAGTAGAATGGATTGGCCTAAAACTTTTTGAGCATGTTCCCATCATCATTATGCACCTCCCCATAAAAAAAAAATTGGTTAATGGTTTCACAGATCTCGCGAAAAACTAAATATGGATGATGGTGATGGAGGTTGATTTCTTGGAAACCATGCACCGGCATTTTCTGAAATTACTTGGTCATGTTACCACCATCAATATTCATCTCCCCATGAAACAACTTTTTCAATGGATGCATGGATATCGAGAAAATACAAAAATGGTTGTAGGTTATGGAGGCTGATTTCTCGAAAATTGTGCACTGGAATTTGTTGAAATTGCTTAGGCATGTTACAATCATTCATATGCATCTTCCCCTGAAACATCTTGGCAAATGGATGCATGGTTTGCAAGTTATGGCCAAAACACATTTCTGCTCTTTGTATTTTGTTTCCTGTAGTAAAACATAACCTTCCTGTAGTATTTTGGGACAACCAAGAAAATGAGTGGTAGAAGCTTGAAATGATGAGTGGATGGTGGAAATAGATGAGGGTGATGGATTGGCATGGCCTTGGTCCTGTTAGATCATTTGAGCAGAGGAGGAGAAAGTCAAAATTTGACTTCTTCTCGCTAGGTTTGACCTATTTTCTCTTTTCTTTGGTGCCAACTTATTTTTTCTCCTTGTAAATGTTGGAGAGCACCTACATTCATCAAAGAGATACATGGAGCAAATATTTTTTCTTTCTTTCATTTTTCTAGGCCTACTAGTCGCCTCAATAACATTTTCAACTAGTAGGTCTACCTAGGCACCTCAAATGAGGTTTTCACCAATGATATTTTATTTTTCCTTTTTATTTTTATTTTTTCCAAACCCATTGACCACCTCATGGAGGTTTTCAATCAATGAGTCAATCTGAGGCACCTCAAAAGATATTTTCTCTTTAGATATTTATTTTTTCTCTTATTTTTCATTTTTTGTTTCTCTACCCTATCCTACTTTGAAAACAAAATCACTTTCAAGTATAAGAATACTTCCAATGGAGCCATGTGCACAGTAAGATGATAGAAAAAATGGTGTGTAAGCTTGAAATGTATGCTTTGACATGTACCTGGATTTTAGAGACCAAATGATTCGACTTTGAAAGGATCAAACATAGTTTAAGAAGAGAGTGATGCTCCATCTTGTTGATTTTACGGAACCAAACCTCAATATAACTTTGATATCCTTGGTTTTCTTGCTAATCTAGATCATTCTTTATGTCTTCTTCTACCATGACCTTCAAATATTCCTCCTTTTGTTGATTGTTCTCTTGAATACATGGAGGGTTTTATGGTAACCATGAGGGAGCTCTCTCCATCTCTAATTTTGATGTCTTCTCTTCATCAAGTGCAACCCTTGATTATGTGGTCTTCTCATTTGAATCTTCTTTTTCTGATGTGGTCCTTCAATGATATCAAGATAATCCCTTTTTTGCAATACTCTTCTTGAGCTATGGTGAATACCATTGATCTCAAGAGGAGATGTCTGGAAGTGTTGTACCTCAACATCGTAAGTGGGTTGAGTTAGTTCAATATGTGGGTTTCGAAATGGTGGTACAGGTAGTTGAGTGGGAGTGGATTTCTGAGATGGATATGGTTGGGGTTTTGGTTGTGGTGGAGATGAATGGTAGGGATAACATGGAGTTGGGTATGGAGGATATTGAGGAAAATTTTGAGGATATTTTGGATGACTCCCACAAGTTCCTTGCCGATGTTGTTGCTAAGATTGGTTTTGGGGTTGATATGTCCAATGTTGTCAAGGAAAGGGTGTGTTCCAATTACTTTGAGGTGGATATGCATGACCTTGAAATTGTGAATTAGGCTCTTGCATCATTCTAGGTTGACTAAGCTACCATGGTCTTCTTGGAGCTACGCAACATAGCTGCATTGGCAATGCACTTGCTCCATTGTCCACTTTGTAAACTTCCTTGAACCTTGGTAACGATGGAAAATGTTTAACATCATGTGATTTTGCGTGGACAACACAAATATCAACATCTTATTTTTCTTCATCTTGCATTCTTAACATTTCTACTTGTTTGGTTAGATTGCTAAGCATTTATGTTTTAAAGTTATCAAGCATATTTCCAAGTTTAGCTTGACTTACCAATCTTGATGTTGATTTACCTACTCTTGCCCTTCCTCTTGATATGTGTTTGCATGTTTCACAAATTTCTTCAAGTTATAATTGGTATACATCACATCGACTCATGAGATCAAAGAGATTCATCCATTCATCCCTAATTGTTCTAAGTAAGATGGATTTTAGTGTGTCAAATCCTAAATGATGTAGTTTTATGCTCTTAGCATTATACATGAACCTCTCTATTAGATCCTCAAGGCTCTCATCTTCTCTTTGATTCATTCTAAATATTTCTTTTGTAAGATCATGATCTTTATAATTTTCTAGAAATAGATTTTTCATATCATTCCGTGATCTTATTGAATTAGTCCCTAAACTCATGAACCATTTAAGAGCTCTATCCTTCAATGTTACTAGAAACAATCTTAGTTTTTGAGTGTTCAATAAGTAACCTTAAGATCTACAAAGGATTTCAAATTCAAAGAGAAAGGTTTTCGGGTCCTCTGAACTTAGACCATGAAATTTTGGAAGAAAGGATGCAGGGATGTTCCTCATGTGCACACTACCATCAGTGTCTTGAATGGGGAATCCAAGAGGATATTCCTCATTGTCATTATCTCCGTCCATTTCTTCTAGATTCATTGCCATATTCTTGTTCTAACTACAAAAGTGAATGGTGATGTGGCTCTTACTGCACCACATGATCAAATGGGGGGAGTGCGTTGGTGTTGGAGATTTTTTGTTTTTATGATTGAATGACAAAACACTAATGCAATGCATTTTTCTATTTTTCAAATTAAATATGCCTAATGCAATTATTTTTTTTAGCAGAAAATAAAAAGAAATTAATTAACCAGGGAAGAAAACAATGCATACTTTGACACCTCCCTGAAAATGGTGCCAAAAAGTGACGAGCCTTGGTATTGCAACAAGAATGCTACAACAACCAAGGATACTGACTTTAATTATCAAGCCAGGGTTCGTAGAAACTTAAAAGGTATCGACAGTATATGTGCAACATACAATGTATCCTTCCTTTATTGTTATGATGTAATGGAGTGCATGTACTAAAGTCAACTCCTAAATTAATTGCAGAAAATGAAATGTTTGAAATGGAACCTTAACCTATTGCAAGAAAGAAAGTACAAGGAAAGAAACCTATTCTAATTGCATAAATATCATGAACTAAATGTAAAAGAAACCTAGATTAACCCAATTTATCACATGTGATGATTTAAACTATCTAAGCATGAAATCTAATCTAGAGAGTACTAATTGTTGTGTGCATGTGTAAATATAAAAGAGCTCATTTTTAAAATATTTTTTCTTTATAAATGAAAATTCTAATATTTCCTTGATCTTTGGCAAGGGAGACATGTGTGGAGCAAGAGAGGTACAATGATTTTGATGGCTTGGAGGTCAAGTAGGAGCCTAATCCTAGGTTCAGTGATGATTTTTGTTAATTTGGGCTCAAAACAGGCCACTATAGGATTTCCTACAGGATGTACTAGTTCTCCTATAGGACCCCCTAATTTAATATGGGATGTTATAGATTTACTATATGAAATTACATCGAATGACAAATAAAATAAAATCCAAATTGGATGGGATTTTTTTTTTTTATTGACTAGGTTGTCTTAGGTCCCCATTCTAAGTAGAATCACTCAAAAAGACCTTTGTTAACCCATGCTAAAAAATAGCACAAAATTACTAGTCGAAAATCTAGAAATTCGAGAACTAGTGAGCTAGTAACTCTATAAAATTTGTAACCTAATCAAGTGAAAATGAAGTGGGGTATTTTTTTTTATGAAATATAATTTTTTCTATGATCTAATGCAAGTGGAAGCAACTCGATTGAAGCTCATTAGCATGCTCTAAAAAATAGTAGAAATTTACTATTCTTTGCTAGAAAGGAGTTCGAGAAATCTATATTTGAGAATAAGAAAGCTAATCCAACTAGACCAATGATGACTATGACCTTCAAAATATTTTCCAAGGATGAAATTATTATTTTGATCCTACAAAATAACTTACATAAACCATTTAACCCAATCCTACAACAAGAAATCATTAATACTAAATACAGAAATAGAAAGAAAAAAACAAGAGATGCATGTGAATAAGAAGTGAAAAGAAGGAAATAAAATGATACAAAATGGCTCTAAGGCTCCTAGGATGGCCAAGCCCAAGGAAGCTCAGATTCCTATGGAGGAGAACAAGATTTGGAAGCCAAACATGACATCAATCTTCATTATTTGCATCAATACAATTACATCCCTACAAGAAAATACAATGGAACTGCAGAAATATGAGTTATCTCCACATGAACACTAATGAAAATCACCCCCTAGAGGAAAATTAGACTTTCTACTTATACAAAATGATTAGGAATCATTCTCCATGAACGGAGGAAGCTTTCCCCATCAAAATCCCTTGATTAGTGGATTTGGTTCCCAATATTAGGAATCTACATTAAATGACAGAGAGCACATTCCTAGATTTTTGCAATCATTGGAGTTCCACAATTTTTGCCATAATTCCATAATATCTTGTATATTTACCATTAAATATTGATCCTCCTATAGTAGGGAGCAAGTCCCTAAATTATCTCCTCCAAATCTTGATAATCTGCCCAATATTCTCATAATATTCCACAAAAATAAATAATATTAGGAACAAATATGCAATTATTGATAACAGTGTCGGACCACTTCACACACTTGGAGGATGGGATTCCCTTACATGTTGTAGTCAAGGATAGCCAATTTCGAGTAACCTTGTAGATATGAAGCCACTAAGGGATCCTTTTGTCCTAATGATAAGTGATTTTCTCATTAACAAACCAAGAGAGAGAATATGGATTCAACATTCTATATAAATGTGGAATTTGAAGACCAAAACCATGGCAATGTTATGCTACAAAAATTTCTCTCAAAAAATCCTGCATTCCATTGTGGATAAGAAGAGGTGGACCATTGTTATGCTGGAAAAATTATTTCATAATTAATGTTGCATTCTAGTGGGAAGGGGATTGCACCATTGAGAGAGTCTTCATACTTCTTTGAGAGAGATGAGAATCATGCAAAGAGATTGAGGAAATGAACCTCCTTGTTGAGGATTTTTTAGCACCATAACTCAAAGACTTCTCTCCAAGTGTTTTACTATTCTTCAATTGTATCTCTTCTACATTCAACAGTCAACACAGGAAACCATTTTACATTACTTTGTTGACCTTTTTGATTTATCAAGTGTTGTCTATGTGTTTGTTTCTTAGTTTCTAGTTTCTTTCTATGTATGCATTGTCTTCACCATTTAAAATGTTTTGTTGACTCATGTTTGTCCATTAATAGCAGACAGCTATCTGTGTTTTCTTTGTATGATACAACCAACTACTAAGAAGGTGTCTTTTGGTACCCCATGGCAAAAATATACCAACACAAATTGGCTAACTCCACTAGTTTCTTTTCTTTATTCTAACAGTTGTTTTTGCAGGACCTTCTCTCTGTATTATCACAACTTGGTGCATTCATTGTCTCTTTATAGTTTTTGTAGGACCTTCTGGACTTGTTTTTAGGCAAGAAGTTTGACTATTCACTTGTTTTCATCGTTCGTGTAGATTTTATTCAGACATATGTGCACGTGTGTCTATGCACATGAAAACTCACGCAATTTATAGAAAGCATAAAAAACCATTATATTTTTCCACTCCTTGGTGATTGACAACCATTAGTGAATTGTCTTCAACTCTACAACTTTTTTTAGTTAGTTCAAATCACCTAGATTCTTTACGAATCACTATTAGTAGAGTACTTACATAATATTTTGTTTTTATTTGCATTTCTCACATAGATTAATTACGGGAAAAAGTAAGTGGCCACATTCCACAAATATTATTAGTAAACCAAATATTTTTTATTTCATTAGTTTTTTGGGACTAGGAACAAACAAAATGTAACTAATATATGTTTCTCTTGCATCTTTTAGATGAACCTATTTTTCATATGAAATATTTATTAAAGCACTTGAGTTTTCCATCTCCCTTTAGGCACACAGTGTGTAATAGCAAAAGAGTAAGTGGCCCATTATCAACACATTATTTCCTCTCCATGTGAGGAACAATCCATACTTAGTGTAATTAGAGGGTATTATGAAGGATCACCAAATATCCACATCTTATGACACTTCATATGTTCACTTTTCCACGTGCACACACATTACCTTTCCCACACTAAGCTTCTATAAGTTTTGTACGAAAGGACATCCAGGTTTTGGAGCTTTTTGTACTTTGTTTAATTTTGCTTAGATTTTCACACCATAAGTGAAGCAAGACTCCTGAAAGAAAACATAACTTGAACTAACCAAATTTCCCCATAGGGCCCATAAAATAATTTATAGCTCAGGTTAGGCCCATTGGGTAGGAATCCCATAAGCATCCATGGTCATGTTACATATTTGAAACATAGAAGTTGACTTTTATGGTGTTAAAATTCTTCATGGTCCAACATAAAAGACTACCCAAGCACATCAAAAACTCGACTCAGATGGGGTTCGACTTAGGTCTAGTGCATGTGGTACTATTTGGGGCTACCCAACCTGTCTAGTGCTTAGTACTAGTCACTGACTACCAAGAATCTAAAGACTCAATTGGCCATATGGGATGAAGGTTTATTAGTAGCAAAAATTAGGGCATCATTTCTCTATAGGTGGAGGTGCAAGAAGCACTAAAGCCTAATATGTTACCTTGGCCGATTCTTTGGCTACTGAAATGCATCATCTTTTCTCTCAGGGCATTGTCCCAATACACATAAGAGGATATCTCCTTAAGGCCCATTTAGTTTGGGAGTGTTTCTATGAAACCAACTCACAAAAAGATAGAAAAGAAAGATCAATGCCTTAGAAACAAGCCTCTTGGAGGGGGCAACCTCCTTTACATTACACAAATGAACAATTCTTGGATGATACAAATGACAAGACTTCCTTTCTCTATATAAGAGTCTAAGTTGTCATAATGTAATTAGAGCTGACATAACAATAATAATGTAAGGGCACAACAATAACAATAGTGGGATTCTATGGGGCACAATAATAACAATATGGGGACTACATGGGCACAACAATATAACAAGGGGGTTCCACTAATAACAATAAGGGGTTACACTAGTAGTATAGGGACCTAACATGCCCCTCTCTTTCAAAAAGTGTTGTCCTCAATACTTGAGTAGTTTTGTATGCTTTTGTATAAAATTATTGTCCTCCCATGTGGAATCTTCAATAGGTAAGTTCTTCCACTTGATGAGATACTATGAAATTAATCGATTTAATTGTTGTCGGGTTCTTGTTTTTGTGATTCCTTCAAGTTCCAATATGATTTTCCCTTCCTCATCATGTTTTGACAATATTGTTTGAACTGGAAGCTTGTCACTTATAAGCTTCTTTAAGAAGGAAACATGGAAAATTGGGGGCACTCGGGAAGATGCAGGAAGCTCCAATTTTTATGCCATAGTACCAATCTTTTGTAATACCTTGTGAGAACCATAGTACTTTGGTGATAATTTATTATCCTTCTTAGCTTGCTTGAGGGAAATTTATTTGTATGGTTGTATTCGAAAAAATACCCAGTCACCTACCTATATCAAAACTTCTTTCGATGTGATGTTGATCTACCTGTTGTTTCATTTGATTTTGTGCCAAACTGATGTTATCCTTTAAGAGTTGGAGAACCTTTTGTTGTTGAGGGTCTACCTTAACACCTTTAGGAGATAGAATAGGACCCAAGTATTCCACCTCTTGTACTCCAAAGAAACATTTGAAGGTTTTTGCATATAATTGTTTCTCATCCAATAGTCTGAGCACTCTATCAACATGTTGAACATGATCCTTCCAAGACTGGTTGTAGATTATTATATCATCAAAAAATACTAACACATATTTTCTAAGGAAGGGTTTGAAAATGGAATTCATCAAAACTTGGAGTGTAGAAGGTACATTGGTAAGGCCAGAAGGCATGACCAAAAATTCATAATGACCCTCATGAGTTCTAACTGTTATTTTTGGAATGTCTTTAGTCTTCATTCTCATTTGATGATATCCTGCATGAAGGTCCAACTTGCTGAAGTAAATTTCTCCATGAAATTCATCCAATAATTCATCAATGAGAGGAATGAGAAATTTATCTTTAATAGTGAGATTGTTGTGCTCTCTATAATCCAGACACATGCTCCATGATCCATCCTTCTTGTGCACCAATACTACTGGAGCAGAGAAATAAGTTTGACTAGGTTGAATTATACGAGCCTCTAGCATTTCTCCAACCATAAATTCAATTTCACTCTTTTGTTCAAAGGGATATCTGTAAGGCCTAATGTTTGGAGGAAAAATTACTGGAAAATGAATAGCATGATCATGATCAAAAATAGGTGGGAGGCCTTTGGGAGTCTCAAATACCTTGGAATGATTTTACAAGAATTTTTGGAGATCTGGAGAAATAGATGATTTTGATGTGGGGACCTCTAGTGAACATAATTGTGCAATTATGCCACATTGTTATTCCTTTAGAAGATTTTTCATGGCATTAGAGATGATTATCTTCCCCAATTTCTTTGTGACACCCCTTAATTCAAATTCCTTTCCTTTTGAAAATAATTTCGAGAAGAGTTCTTGAAAATTAAAAGTTATTGTACCTAAAGATTTTATCCATTGGACTCTTGGTACAACATCAGCACCACCCATTGGAATGGAAAGCATTGGACTATTCAAAACATATTCTCCCATGGATAGCTTGATATTATGGCACTTCCCAAATCAATTTATGATTCTTCCATTTGCAACCATCACTCAACACTCTGGTGCTAGATATAGGAAGTAATTCAATTCCTTCACTATCTTAAAATGAATAAAATTATGGGTACTCCCCGAATCAATCAAAACTATTACCTTTTTCTTCTTGATATTTCCTTCTCTCTTGACAACTTGAGGAGTGGTAATTCCTACCAATTCATTACAATAGATGGTCGGATTCATTTCTTTATGATTAATGTGATCTTTCACTTCTTGAACCGTTTTCTTCTTGATATGTCCTTTTATATTGAGAGTTTGAGGAGTGGTAATTCTTGCCAATGATTTAGAAGATATGATCGGATTTATTTCTTCTTTCGTTGGGGTTGGTTTCTAGTGTATATCCTTTTCTTTTGATGTTTCTTGATCCTTTTCTTCATCCTTTTCACAATCTATTTAAAATAATTTCTTTTCGACACACTTATGACCTCTAATGTATTTTCTATCACAATTTTAACAAGGCCATTTTGCTCTTTTTCCTTCCAATTGCTTTGGTGTCAACCTTGTAGGTTGTGGAAGGCTAGGAGAAACAACACTTCCATATTTATAGTTGTGAGTGGTAGACTTCCTTGTTTCCATAATTTTTCTTTCCACTTTTCGTGCCAACCTATATGCCTTCTCCAATGAATTAGGTTCCCAAAGGAAAACCTCATGTTGGATGTTATCATTTAAAGTCCCTATGAACACATAAACCATTGCTTCTCTTGACTATCATTTACCCTTATATTCAATTTTGGAATTACTCAATGTGCTGTCCTATAGAACCCTTTTGCTTGAGATTTATCAATTAGCTAACGAAGGTGTTTCTCTTTGTCTCCTCATAATGCGCTATCATGTCCTCCTTGAAAATTGACCATGTGACAACTGATTTAAGAGAACAAAGCCCTTTATACCATAAAAATTGATTCAATTCTAAATATAAAAATGTAATACGTACCTTTTGTAATAGTTTCACCTCATGTAGATCAAAATATTTCTCCATCTATAGTATTCCATTTACCGGATCTTTGCCATCAAACTTCCTCATATCACCTTCTCTTGATTTTAGGAGCTTGATATTGAAACCACTATAACTATGTAATTTCATATTTTTAAGTTCTCAAATATTGGCTTGTGATAGCCCTTTGAGTCCTATCGCTCGAAAACCTCCCCTCATTACCAGGAGGTGTGCTAGGTCCCTTTCCATTTAGGGTTAGAAGGTACGACATAGCCGTCATTATAGGATCATCCTTTATCAGTGCAACTTTGATTCCAACCCCTCGTCAAAATACTTCTTTCACTACCCCTAAAGGGACTCCACATGCTACCCCCTAGACGACCCCTCACACTATCCCTTAGGGAAGCCCACACACCACCCCTCTAAAGAGTCCATCCGGTACACAACATGGTAACCCATCTCACACTTCCTCGCAGAGAACCCCTTTACATGTAGTTGTTCAAAATCATTTTTATGGCGAACATCTTCTAAGTCTATTTTTTAGCTTCCTTAAACCTTCCTAATTTAATTAAGTTAACCAATGACCCTATCATACATGGACAAAATTGGCCACCCATGCCAACAAAGCTACCTTCGGATGTTGCAAAATTAGAAGGGAAATAATGAGAAGATCTGAGAAACCATTTTATGACCTTTCACCTTTGGTGTTTATCCAATAATATCACATAAGACATTATTCGATTGTGACTATTTCAACCTACCATCATAGGGCTTGCACAAAAATGGTACATAGGCCAACCCTTTGGGTCACATGGAGACTTCAGTTCCCTATCGAAATAATTCCTTACATTCTTCTAACTCATAGCTTGCCAACACTCGGGACTAGAACTCCTAACCCATTTCAAACAAACATTTTCTATGCACATATTAGACCACATCCATGAATGGAAGAAATTCTATATCTTGTGCAAATCTCATCTAGAAGAAAAACTCCTCCTTGAATTCTTTTAGAGATCCCTCATCTCATAAATCTCAAAACATTGTGCAAATTATTCACCATCAAATGAGAAAGAGGTTATCAACAATGCTCAACAGTTACAACTCATATACAGGCAATCTTGATACCTCTACCATGTTGTTGCAGATGCACCTTGCTTGCAAACTTCTAAACCAGACTTACTAGGCACGTCTAGTGCTATAGATAGGTTTATCGGGACCACATCCCAAAATAAAATAGAAAACACCTTCTAGTACTCTAGAAATAAGTACAAAATCCAACCATTTAGTGCCACACTCGCAACACGACAATCGCAAAACACAATATATTATTCCTGTCAACCTGCTCATATGAAAAATATTGTCATACAGCTTAACAAATAGCATCCCACCCAGGATGGCCCTTACCCTCCAACATAGGAAAATATGTACCCCCTAGAAATGCAAAAATTGTTTCCACTTCCTAGTACACATATTGTAGCCAAG
Organism: Pinus taeda; assembly: GCA_000404065.3. Lineage (NCBI taxonomy): Eukaryota > Viridiplantae > Streptophyta > Pinopsida > Pinales > Pinaceae > Pinus > Pinus taeda. Next base: position 46,027 of record APFE030532162.1, on the reverse strand, counting down.
GACAGGGGAGAAAATATTTCCCTTTTCCAGCTCCTCAATAGAATAACACACTAGTGCAAACTAATTCAAGGGTTAATTTTGTGCAACCTTCTCTCCGCCAACAAAAAAAATAATTTGAATAGCTAAACACAGCTAACCCACCCAATGATGCTAAGAAAAAAGGAAAGAACATGCACAATGGTAGAGCATGGAGAGGGGAAAAACAATCAACAACAACCTCAATGGGAACCATCTCAGGGAAACCCTAACTAGAATCGAAACAAGGGACATGCCAATAATAAACCAAAAGGGAAAAATGAGAATTCTAGTCTATAAACTAACCAAGCATGTGCCATTTCTAGGGAATCGATCATTACACTCGTCATTGCCCTCAACTCCCTAAGTTGAAGAGGATGAAGGATACTAAGGGGAAAGGGAGAGAAAACCAACAAGCTTTAGTAATGAAAAATCATTTCCACCATAAAGGAGTGGTAAATACTTAGTAGGAACCCTCCCAATACTAGTCAAAATCCTACTAGAGGAAGTTCCCAAAATGCCTCAGGTTATGACATTTGCGTCACAGGGGAAGGCATTCTATGCAGATGTGGAACAAAGATTACAGAACTCAACCAAAAACCAACCCATCCACTTCGACCACTACAACACTTACAACATCTTTGACAATCCCGCACCATCCCATAGAATCCATCTCAAAGATGGTCAAAGTGCCTTTACGATGAATGCGACATAACTCAAAGGTTGCTCACGCTGTAAAATAGTTGATGAATTAGCCTAATCACCTTCATCTATGTTAGCATTAGAAGCCTTGAAAACATTCCTAACCCAACAAAGAGCCTTACATTCTGAATTAAGAGAAATAAACCCCATTGATTCTCATTTAATTGATTTTGACTTGGATCAAGCTACCTCGCATCTTCCATCGATAGTGGCCTTCCAAATCCTAGTCATAATATGAAATATCCCATCTGTTATCAGCCTATTTTCCTCCCTAGGGTTAGTTCCTCTAAGACATTATGTTTATTGATCCTTTACTTAGGCCTCTGGCATTCTATTTCTAGTCATGAGACCCAACTACATGAATGATGACTTTGTGAGAGTGATTGGAACCTTTCATTCGCTCGCAGGATCACCTTGTGGGAGCGACTACAGTATTTTCCTTTCTATCTTTTGCCTGCATGTTATGAAACCAGCTCAAGAAAAAGATAGAAAAGATAGATCAATGCCTTAAAATTCAGCCTCTTTGAGGGGGCAACCTCCTTTACGTTACATAAATGAACAATTCTTCCATGATTCAAATGACAAAACCTCCTTTCTATATATAGGAGTCTAAGGAGTCACCATATAACGCAGCCGACCTAACAATAATAATATAAAGCCACAAAAATAACAATAGAGGGATTCTATGGGGCACAATAATAACAATATGGTCACAATAGGGGCACAACAATATTAATAAGGGGTACAACTACAATAGTAATGGGGTAATCACTAGTATTATAGGGACCCAACATGCCCCTCTCTTTCAAAAAGTGTTGTCCTCAATACTTGAGTAGTTTTG
>APFE030532162.1:4723-39648 GCA_000404065.3 Pinus taeda | reverse complement strand
TGTTGATCTGCCTGTTGTTTCATTCTATTTTGTGCCAACACGAGGTTATCCTTTAAGAGTTGGAGGACTTGTTGTTGATGTTCGACGTGATGTTCCACTGCTTGAACCTTAGAATTTTCTCTTAAATATGATGTGATGGATGGTGGCTGATACCCATAAAGTGCCATAAATGGGGTCATTTTTGTTGCTGTATGGAAGGATGTGTTATACCACCATTCCACCAGAGGCAACCATTTGACCCATTGTGTCTGTTTATCAGATACAAAGCAACGAAGATATCCTTCCAAACATTTGTTTACTATCTCATTTTCCCATCAGATTGAGGATGATAAGATGAGCTATGAGCTAACTGAGTACCAAGACAAGAAAATAATTCTGTCCAAAAATTTCCAGTGAAAATGGGATCTCTGTCACTTACAATAATCTCTGGGTTTCCATGTAGCTTTTGAATTGTTTCCATAAATGTAGTAGAAAATATACTGGCTTTAAATGGATGTGATAATGCACAAAAGTGTGCATACTTGGTAAGTCTGTCAACTACCACCATGATGACACTCTTTCCTCAGACTTGGGTAAACTTGTGATAAAATCCATTGAAACCTCCTCCCAACATTGGCTTGGAATGGATAAAGGTTGTAATAGACCTGGTGTCTTAATTGTTTCAACTTTATTTTGTTGGAAAACCAAACATTCTGCTACAAACTTTTGAATATCTGATTTAAGGCCATCCCAAAAAAAATCTTTCTTAACCCTGTGGTAAGTTTTTAAAAATCCTGAGTGCCCCTAAGGGAGAAGTGTGCAATTCCATAAGAATCTTTTGTTTTAGCTGGGAATTCTTACAGAGGTATAAGCGATCTTTGTACCATAACGAATCATTTTTCCAGCTAAATGTATCAGACATATTGGAATCTTGTTGTAACTTTCGAATAAGTGCCCACACTTCTTCGTCATTCTTCCATTCCTCTCTTGCTTTGTTTATCCAATCTGGTTGGATAATAGAAATGGCGCACAACAATGCTTGCACATCCTCATCCTTTCTTGAGAGTGCATCTGCCACCACATTTTGCTTTCCCTTTTTTGTAGATGATTTCAAAGTCATAACCCAACATCTTTGTGACCCACTTTTGTTGCTTTTCAGAGGATAATATTTGTTCTAAAAAGTATTTAAGGCTATCATGATCCGTTTTTACCTTGAGGTGTCTTCCCATTAGGTAGGGTCACCATTTCTTAAGTGCATGGAGTATTGCCAACATTTTCTTCTCATAAATAGCTTTGTGTAAAAACTTTCCCTTGATTGGACGAATTTCAAAAGCAATGGGTCTTTCATCTTACATTAAAACCGCACCAATTCCATTTCCTGAAGCATCAAATTCCACAATAAAGGTTTTTGTGAAGTCCGGTGTAGCTAAGGCAGGTGCTTGGCACATTGCCTCTTTAATATGTCCGAAGGCCTTTGCTGCTTTTGGAGTCCATGCAAATGCATATTTCTTCAATAGTGTTGTTAGAGGTGCTGCTATTCTCCCATAATTCTTAACAAACTTGCGATAATACCCTGTCAACTCGATAAATCCTCGTGGATGCTTTATGGATGTGGGGATTCTCCATTCCTTAATGGCTTTAATTTTGCTAGGGTATACCTTAACTCCTTCATGAGATACAATATGACCCAGATATTTCACCTCTTGTACTCCAAAGAAACATTTGGATCTTTTTGCATATAATTGTCTTTCCTCCAATAGTTGCAGCACCCTGTCAACATGTTCAATAGGATCCTTCCAAGACTTGCTATAGATTAGTATATCATCAAAGAATAGTAACACAAATTTTCTAACGAATGGTTTGAAAATTGAATTCATCAAACCTTGACATGTTGAGGGTGCATTGGTAAGGCCAAAAGGCATAACCAAAAATTCATAATGACCCTCATGAGTTCTAAATGCTATTTTCAGAATGTTTTCAGTCTTCATTATGATTTGATGATATCTTGAACAAAGATCCAACTTGGTGAAGTAAATTGATCCATGCAATTCATCCATTAATTCACCAATGACAGGAATGGGAAACTTATCTTTAATAGTGAGATTGTTGAGCTCCCTATAATCTGGACACATGTGCCATGATCCATCCTTCTTGTGCACCAATACTACTAGAGCACAGAAAGAACTTTGACTCAGTTGAATTATACCAGCCTCTAGCATTTCTGCAACCATACGTTCAATTTCACTCTTTTGGGCATAGGGATATTTGTACGGCTTGATGTTTGGAGGAACACTTCCTGGAATCAGATGAATAGCATGATCATGATCACGAATAGGTGGGAGACCTTTGGGACTCTCAAATACCTTGGAATGATTGTCCAAGACTATTTGGAGATCTGGAGAAATAGATGATTCCAATGTGGAAACATCTAGCGAAAATAATTGTGCAATTACACATTTTTGTTCCTTTTTTAGAAGCTTTGTCATACCATTAGAGCTCATTATCTTTCCCAGTTTCCCTGCAATACCCCTTAATACAACTTCCTTTCCTTCCACAGAAAATTTCATGAAAATTTCTTGAAAATTAAAAGCTATTGTACCCAAGGATTGTAGCCGTTGGACCCCTAATACAACATCAACACCTCCCATTGGAATGGGAAGCATTGGGTTGGCCAATACATATTCTCCCATGGATAGCTTGATATTATGGTACTTTCCAAAGCAATTTATTGTTCCTCCATTTGCAACCATCACTTGACACTCTGATGCTGGATATAAGAAGCAATTCAATTCTTTTGCTACTTTACAATGAATAAAATTGTGAGTACATCATGAATCAATCAACACTATTACCTTTCTCTTCTTGATTTGTCCTTCTATCTTGATGGTTTGAGGAGTGGTGATTCCAGCCAATGCATTACAAGATATGGTCGAATTCATTTTTTCTTCATCTAGGCTTTCTTCCTAGAGTATATCCTCTTCTTTTGACCTTTTCTGCTCCTTTTCTTCTTCCTCTTCACAATCTATGTTGAATAATATCTTCTCAGCACACTTATGAGCTTTATTATATTTGCTATCACAACTGTAACAAAGCTCTTTTGCTCTTTTTTCTTCCAATTGTTGTGGTGTCAACCTTATAGGTTGTGGAAGACTAGCGGCAACAACACTTCTGTCTTTATAGATGTGAGTCGTATGCTTCCTGATTGACATAATTTTGCTTTCCATTTTTCTTGCTAACGTGAATGCCTTCTCTAATGGATCAGGTTCCCAAAGGTGAACATCATGTTGGATATTATCCTTTAAAGACCCTATGAACACATCAATCCTATGCTCCTCTGGAATACCTTTTACCCTTATGGTCAATTTTTGGAACTCCTCAATGTGCTCCATTATTGAACCCTTTTGTTTGGGACTTATCAATTGGCTAAAAAAAGTGTTGCTTTTTGTATCCTCATAATGTGCTATCAATTCTTCTGTAAAAATTGCCCAAGTGATAATTTGTTTACGAGAGCAAAGCCACTGATACCATACAAACTGATTTGGTTCCAAATATAAAGTTGCAATACGTACCTTTTGTGTGTTTTGCACATTATTGAGATCGAAAAATTGCTCCATTTGTAATATCCATGTTGCAGTATCCTTGCCATCAGACTTCCTCATATCGATTTTTGGAATATGGTGGGTCTTCGATCCCACATTAGAGTCTATGATATCATGATTAACATTTCTTTTGTTTGCATCATGAGTTCCCTTTACTACCTTTTCACCATTAGTAATTATTTCTTGTAGAAAATTTGTCAAATTTGTCTTCAAATTTGCCATGTCTCTCTTCAAATCTGTCTTCAAATATATCTTCAAATCGTTGATATTAGTTTCCATTCCCTTTATCTTAGCTTCTATTAGCTTTTGTGAGAGTGACATTTGTTGCACTTGGTCTTGTAATTTGGATATATCATGTAGCATTTCTTCCTCTTCTTCATGAGTCATGCTAGAGCTTTCAGTTTGCTTACTAGGCATTCGCATTTTCTTTCCTCGGGGCATCAGTTACTGATAATAATTCTCTACTATGCCCTTTGAATTCCTTCAAAATAATTTTTCAAACCAAGCTTAAGCAAAAATTTAAAAAAATCTACACACCTTTTTTCACTTTGTAGGAGCTCGATATTCCCGCTGATGTATCTTTGTACTTTCAAATCATCAAGTTCTAAAATTGCAAACTACAATAGCCCTCTGTGTCCTCTTTCCAATGCCACCAGTTTGATCCAAATTGGATTCTCCAAGGAGGATTTATGCGAAATATCCCATAGTGACCTGATTATAGACTAGTTCAATAGAGCGAACTTGTACGACGTGCCACGAGTCATTGTTTCAACATTTGGCTCTGAAAAATATATAGAAGAAACTACAGTCCGTCCTCTTTTTGTACATTCTCAATCCGATGCTCAGAGAAAAATTTATCACAATATTCCCCAAGTCACCTGTTTGGAATGTAATTCAGGAGTCTGCAAAAAGACCAACTTCTTCACATCATATCTCCACAAATATAGTGCGAAAGCTCTAAAATTCGGATCCGAGATTTAGCACGATTTCTTATCAAATGGGTTTTTTTTAACTTCTGAAACGTCGCAGACAAAAAGTTATAGCGAAAATTCCACGATGACCTGTTTGGAGCAGTGAAACCCTAGAATCCAAAGCTCTAATACCAAATGTTATGAAACCAGCTCAAGAAAAAGATAGAAAATATAGATCAACGCCTTAGAATTTAGCCTCTTTGAGGGGGCAACCTCCTTTACATTAAATAAATGATAAAACCTCCTTTCTATATATATGAGACTAAGGAGTCACAATATAACCCAACTGACCTAACAATAATAATATAAAGCCACAAAAATAACAATAGAGGGATTCGATGGGGCATAGTAATAACAATATGGGGACAATAGGGGCATAACAATATTAATAAGGGATACAAATACAATAGTAATGGGGTAATCACTAGTATTATAGGGACCCAACAATCTCCTTGTGAGTTTACTCAAATTTCTAGCAGAAACACTCATTGGATGCAAAATTAGATTCGTAATCCATAGAGTACCCATGTTGGATACTTTCGATGGACCCTACTAGATGAAAAGTGAGAAATACATGAAACAATGTGATTAAAATCACATTTTTCATGTATTTCTTATTTTTCATGTAGTAGGGTCCATCGAAAGTATGCAACATGGGTACTACTTGGATGAGGAATTAAATTTTGCATCCAACGACTACTCCCACTTGAAATTTGAGTAAAACCTTAAGGAGATAAGTTAAAAATATGAGTTGAAAAAATAGTTTTCTTATTTTATTATTTTTTAATCTTTTTACTTTTTCACTCCAAAAATGGTGAATCATCCACCATCATTGACATCATCATATTCATCCTATTGGTTGTTATAAATTTTATTTTCGTTGCACATTTTTCTTAGGAGGCCTATTTTAGACCTCAAAATTCCCCCAATCATTTCAACATACCAAACTATTGAAAAACCATGACCATCATACTATTGATTAGATATTTATAGCACAAATTGTTACAGTATTTACAACATACTGCTTGTTGGATATTTATAACGTAGCTCATTGTAGTATCTACAATAAACATATGAATATATAAATATAAACCAAAATACATATACCAAACACATCTAGTCAATTAATAAATAAAGAAGGGTACAATCGTTGCATTTGATTAGCCATCTCACATGTAGTTTCATCGGGCCCATAGTGATCCTATTGCACTTTAACATGCTTTATTGCTCAGTTCCAGTGCATGAGTTATTTTCACTGGAGAATTCATTGAGTTTCTAGTTGGAACTCTCCTTCTAGTTCCACCTACAATACAGACCAATCAGTCACATGATCAACATCCTGCACATATCTCTTAAGAAATGAAACATGGAAAATGTCATGCTCTTACATTATTTATGGTATTGCAAGTCTATAGGTGTTATAGGTCATTTTTCGCATCCAATCAAAAGGCCTTGAACCAAGACCAATCATTATCCATTCAAACATTGTAATCATCCCCTACAAAGAAAAAATCATTCCCTTTCCAGAATTTCCAAGAATCCTAGATTATATTGGCTAAAAACCCTATTTTTTGGAATCAACACACTTTCACTTAGAGAAACATATGATGAAATCGTTTGCGCACATGTAAAATTCACTTCTCGTTATAGGTTTCCTGCTCAACGAGTGTGATGATATATTGAAATTGGTAGAAATAAGGAATTAATTTTGAAGGTTCTTTATCTAAAAACTTTGAAGGTGGTTTTAAGTAGTTACTTTTGGATAAGATCTCAAATTCCTAATCTTGAGGCGTTATATCTTATCCCTTAGAACTTACCCCCTTTATGTTGATCTAATCCATATAATGGTAAATCCCAAACCACCTCATTTACCTTATAAATTCAGTGCCTCCCATAGAGTATGGGTTGGCTTTTGGAGACTCTTAATTATGCCCTCATGTTGTTGATTTGTTCCTAGAGGTCCATAATCCATCGATATGATTGAAGTGTGATTGAATACTTACTATTGTGGAAAAGGAAATATAATATAGCTGGAGATATCTATAAGGCCAAGGCGTACAAGGGTTGTAACCTTCTCCTACCTTTATTAATACAAAAGTGCCTTGTTTCCCTATACATATTCTATCATTTATTCATATGTAGAACAATGAATCCTTGGCTTCTTGTTTAGAGTTTTTTTTTATATATTATTTGTATGTTTTGATTCTCTTTCTTGTTTAGGATGTTTTACAAGTTCCACTTTTAGCAATTGGATTTGGAGCTAAAGCGTGCAAGAAGGGAGAAGGAAGACACATGCATTGGATTCCAAGTAAATATTATTCCTATATTTCAAACTTCTCTAAGGAAAGCATAGAAATTTTTTCCTGGTTGTTTCTAGATCATGCCACTAGATCTAGGGTGATTTATTCCTTACACAAAAGGAATTTATCCTTAAAAAATTTTGCAATTGGTCCAATCATCCCAAGGATCTCCAAAGGAAAACAACACTAAGGTGTTAGCTTGGTACATGATCCAATCCTCAAGGAGCTCCTCTTGGGCTTGATGCGCAAGTACACATGCTCCCCAATATAAAACTCCTTAAATGATCTATGTTGATTTTCATACCTCTCCTTCCTGTCCTCTATTGCCTTCAAATTATTCTTAATAACATACATCGCCTACTCTATCTCAACCAAAATATATGGTCCAATCAACATCCTTCTCACTGGACCACTCCATCTGATAAGAGTATTACAAATCTGCTCATAGCGAGAGTCAAATGGACTCATCCTCAAGGATTCTTGTTACCCATTATTATATGTAAACTCTACCAATGGAAGATACTCCTCCCACTTCCTCTGCTGATGCATGACATACATCCTCAACATATCCTCAAGAATCTCATTTACCCTTTCTATCTATCCAACTGTCTATGGATGATACATTGTACTGAAGGCTAACTCTATCTCCAAACCTTCAAACAACTCCTTCCAAAACATTGAAGTTATGTTGGAATATCTGTTTGAAATTATAGTCTTGGGAACACCATGCAACATCACTATCTCCTTGATGAATATTCATGCTTCCACACTAGATGAAATAATATAATTCACTATAGTGATGTGAGCTACCATGCTTAACTTGTCAAATGTAACCATGATGGAATCTTATTGTCTCTATGTCCGCATGAAACTTGTAAGTAAGTCCACCAAAATGAGTTCCCATTTCAATTTTTGAATCAAAAGAGCCCACAAAAGACTAGCTAGGTGCTTACACTCATCCTTCACATGTTGAAAGTTAAAACACCTTGCAACAAACTCAACAACTTATGTCTTCAAGTTTATCCAATAGAAGAACTTCTTAACAACTTTCAAAGTCTTGTAGTATCCTAGGTGGCTAGAATATTACTTGAAATGAAACTCCTTCAAGATAATCTTATTTAACTCACTTATTTGTAGCACATAAATTATATTCTTGAATCTTACCAAGACATATGCCTTGAGGTGATACTCCTTACCCTTGTCACCTTCACCCTCATGTTTCAATCTCTGCTTCAACTACTGGTACTTGTCATCATGTTGTCCTACATGCAAGATTTTCTCCTGTAAATCTGTCCCATAAAAACTCAAAACTAAAATGTGGTCGACCTACATTCTCCTGCCGAGATCATCTGCAACCCTATTTCTCCTTGCCCTTGATGTACCTCATCTCAAAACCAGACTCACTTGTAACATCCCATGGTTGATTTTCCATGTAAATAAAAGAAGACCAAGGTCATAGGACATGTATTCCAAGTTGAATGATGGGAAAACAATCCTAGTGGGAATCACTTGTTTATTATGGTTAAGAAACTTTGCAAGGGAAAGAGGCATTAATTGGCATTTACTTATGAAAATAAAGGAAAATAGGAGAAAAGGAAGATGAAGGGTCACAAATTTGCATGAGAGGGAAATTGAAGGAAAAATGAAGGAAAATGAATGAAATAAAGACACCAATTATAAAAATGCACCCAAGATATAGTTGACAACCTTTTCCAAGTTCTAGAGCAAGTGTAACAAAGGAAAGAGAGAAAACACTTATACAATAAATAAAATAAAGGAAAATGAAACCAAGGAAGCAAGGAAGGTTGTATCAATTAGATTTAGAGGGAGTATTTTGCAAGTAACATGTTGCATGTGTGATTTCATAGTTGAGGTGTGAGTGAATGGTACATGGATTTGTTCATTTTGTTCATTTGTTGTCATTGGCATGGGTTTTTCCTTGTTTGAAAATAGATTCAACCTTGCCTTGCCATTTCGTGGAGAGCCATTGTGTGATGGGATTCATTTCTTGGTCGACTCTTAGATTGTTGGAAGGTTTTGGAACCAGGTGAAGTGGTCTTAGGAAAATTCCCAAGGGTTGGGGGTGGAGGTGGTTTAATCTCCAGGAATTCCTCAACATGTGGGTGGAGGTAAGGAAATTACTAAAGGTAATGGTGAAGAAATTTTGAGGCATCTAAGAGTGTTTTTCCTTTGTAATCTCTTGACCAATTTGGTTAAGATCATTGTAGCTTGATGGTGGAGGTGGTTTAATCTTTGGGAAGCCCGGGTTGTTTATGTCTTGAGATCCCATATTCATGCATGGAATATTGCATGAGGGTGATTTACTAGATATATACATTTTTTAGCCTAATTTATGGTTGGGTGGTACGTGCAAGTCCTTGACTTGGTTGGATTTTTCACAAGATAACCAGAGTTGTTTTTCTATTATGATTTACGAGAACTTGTACTTGTTATTATGTGGATTCTATGTTTATTCTATCATGGCTAATATTTTGGCTATATACTGGTTATAAGCATGGATTTGTAATGTGCTCTACACATGACTTATTCATAATTTGATATGTATATGAATGCTTGATCAACACACAGACTAACAATTGTTATTTCAGCTAATATTAGATGGAATTATACCTTCTTGATGATTATCATATGTATCACAAACTCTTAAGATCATATATGAATTCATGACTTCTAACTCACATGTTCACCATATTTTTGACGAAATGAATATCATGGTTAGGCCTAGTTAGGTCAAATTCTTATTCAATGTTTGTGTGAATAGAATTATTATTATGTCATTTATCATTCTTAGAAGTTACAGGAAATTATTTGAAGTGGCCTTGAGGTTGACCTACAAAAGTGGCTAAGATTTGAAGACTGCAACCTTTGAATTGAAGATTTTCAGCTAGAAACATAGGGAATGAGGCTTGTGTATGCAGTTGGAGGCCTATAAACACACTGTTTCCTTTTCATTCACACAGTTGTGGGCCTAGGTCATTGCAAATGAAATATAACCCAGATTTTGGTCACCTCAGGTGGTTCTTTGGCTCTTGAGTTTCTTGTAAGCCTTGAGGGATGTTTATGAGTCATCAATTGTTGACTCGACTTCTATAACAAAATCTTGGAGGTCGGGTTATATCATAGTCTTCATATCATGTTTACCCTAAAAGGCTAGTGAAATTGGATAAATGTGGGAGGGGTGGTTCCATATGTGTATTAGCTCTTCTAGTTAAAAAAATTGTACTAGATGGTCTAAATGTATATGGTTTTTCATACATAGTAGGTAAGAAATATATTGTTGTGGTCATTATGTAGTTTGTGTCATGATGATGCTATTGGTAAGTTATGAGGCTGATATGTTGGCTGATATAGAGAAGGAGATGTAGATCATCAAAGAATGTTTGCAACACTAGACCTTGGGGTAAGAGAAGATCATCATACATGTTTGTATGTTGGGAATGACGGTATGTGGTCAATGGTTTTTATAAGCATTATGGTTATGTAAATGCCTACCAATATATTTTTGTTGTCATTACATGCCTTATATATGTTAGTTAATCAGTGTGATTATATGCACAGGTTTCAGATAGTCATGAATGATAGTAACTTTTTGTTATATATAAATTGTGGTCATATGCATGATGATTATGGTCATTGAAACTAAGATATTGATGTTATTAAGTATCATGCTAATTTCGATTTGTTTTCATAGATGGTTATGGTTATGATATTAAGGTATGACTCAATATAGTTGTGATATTGTGTCATATTAACTTGGATTGGCTTATGAAAATGTGATAGCTTCCACTCATATGCATTGAGGTAACAGTTTGATTATTTTTCATTTTTGTTTATCTAACATGGCATGGACAATAAGGTGGTATTTCAACAAGATTTTCGAATGTTTATTAATTCCATGATATGAGTATGCTTCTATAAGATTTCATGAAGGAATGATCTTGTTTTAAGAAGTTTGTACTAACACAATATGTACAAATACAACTAATATGAATTTGAGTGAAGTGGGTTCTAGTTGTATTATTACAACTAATGACTATGAGTTGATTTCAAATTATGACATGGTTCCTAGTCTTGGTAATGGATGATTTCAAATTAATAGACACACTATCTTGATATTTGTAACATGTAACTAGCCTATGTGAATAGATGTAGGATCACATGATCGGTATTAGCATGAAAAGGAAACAATTAATCTGTTTATGTAAGTAATAATTGGGTGATGTGATAACACCTAATAAAAATCAACTATAGAAAGGAAAAAAGGAAAAAGAACAGAGTTGGGTGAGAATTCCTTTGGCTATATTTGCAAACCGAATTTCAAAATGAATGAGTGCTTTGCACGAATGCATGAAGTCTTCTTAACCTTCATTTTATTTAATATTGTGTGGATATTTTCTATATTCATGAACATGTATATGAAAGGTAAAATGGATGATTTTTAGTTATGGTTGGACTCTTCAAGGAATTGGAGACCCCTAAGAGATGGTATATGTTGGGCCTCAAGTATGCCCATTTTTTTCACCGTACAATACCACTATTCATAACCTAAATTCCTATATTTTTAACTCATTTCATACTATAATTCCACAATTTACCACTAATTCACATCTTACAATTTTTGATTGATTATCATTAGTTTTGATGCCTTTTCAATGATTATAAATGACTTTTCTATAATTTCTAATGATGGTTTAGCCAATTTTATTTACTACAGGGATTCATTGTTGAAATTCTTCATCATTCAATTAAACTAGTTGCTAGAGGTTAAGTACATAATGGTTTTAGACTAAAATCTCAATTTGTGATCATATGAATAATAATCTTAGGATTTTGAGACATTGAGCTTGTTTAAAGTACCCTCATTCAGGTAATCTAGAAACCGTTTGTCAAAATTTTCCATCACGAAGAAGTTATGCTCAGGGGAGTATTAAGTAGAGAATCCCTAGGCTTGAAAAAGTTCGTGTTAAGTATAGAAAACTTGGGTTTAACAGTTTCGACAATCATCCACATGGAGGACCACGATTGGTACAATTGGTTGTGACTTCTAGAAATATTTTCGTTTGATCTATTCTCATGTTGCACTAAAAATTGTCACCATGACATTCTGCTATCTGTGTGAGTTCATTACCACTCATACTTTCCTCCTCTGCAAGTCTAAAACATCGGTTCCTCATATCAAGTCTTGAAAATAAGAGAAAAGTTCTCAAAAGTTTTTAAAACTCTAGTTCCACACTTTCTCTTTGTCTTACCTGCGGTCCCACACCTAATGGTCATGTCTTTGGTGCACCTAACCACACTGTCTCGGTGTTAAAGGTGTGGACCCCTGTAAAAGTTAAAAAGGTGCAAGTATATTCTGAAAAAACTCACTAATTTATTTCTAAAATCTTCTGGAAGGAATCTTGAGGTGGTAAGTTCGCTCTTGTAAGGTTCATGTAACCCATACCTTAAGGAGCTAATCCCTTGATGTGAGGAGCTTATTCCTTTGAAGGAGGATTCTATACCTTCATAGGTGAAGTTTTAACCTCCTCCTCTACACAATAAAAAGAAGCATTGAGCTGGTTAATTGGTTAGAGTGAGAAGCTTAGTATTTTTTGAGGAAAATTGTTGTTGGAACTTAGTCTTCTTTATTTGAGTTTTTATTAGGAAAGATTACATACCTTTATGAATCTGATTTGGAAGAGTGCAAGACTTTTCAAAGTAAAGGAAATTCCTGTTTCGGACCCCAGGAAGAACTTGTTCAATATCAAGGCTGAAAAGGCTGTAAAGTTCTTCTACTTTTCGAAGTTAATACAAATATATTTGTTTTTCTCAATAAGTTTTTAATTCATTGTTTATTTTATGGATTCCTTGATCACCATAATAGGCATGATTTATAATATTTGCTATGCAGGTGCTATTTAATGTTTTCTTGTTTGTGATTACAGGTCTTCAAAGATAACTCTCTCGAACGATTGGAGGATGACTACTACGAACAAGCACTGGATCTAAGGTAGGATCTTAACGCCTTTGTAGTATTTACTTATAAATCGCATATTTCTAGAGAAATATAGGTTTGTTTGTTTATTTGTTGCTAGAATATCTTTTGATACTAGGGAGATTGGTCTTGCCCACAAGATCGATTTATCCGACGAACAAATTGGCAACTCCACCAGGGATGGTATTTGATTTTTGGTTTTCCTTTGTTTTGACTTGAGAAAATTGCTTTTTCTGGTTTTTTATTGATGTATACTGGCTTGGGTAGCTTTCAAGAATCTTGAAGTATTTTTGTTTTTTTTGAAGTTTTCTGGGGACTGTACTTTCTCTTCACAAACAATGCGGACATCTCCGCATTTTCCTTGAGTAAACAGTGTGGGACCGCATCTGTTGCTTCTGGAGCCTGCAGACCCTGTTAATTTTTTTTTAAAAACTTAAGATATCTCCTTCAAGTTAAGTTTAGGTTTGATTTAGGATTTTTAATGTATACCTAGATCTGTATTTTTCCTATAAAAAATCTCTTGTGAGTGAGTTTCGATAGTATTTTTGTTTTGAATGATTTTCTAGAAGTTTTGCATGCTTGAAGTGGTTTTCACTTTGTCTCTGTAGTGACTCAAAGATCAGAAGCTTGAGAAACCTTAGATCACCCTGGTGTCTTTTCATCTTCGTGATGAGTCTAACTTGGTTGTGGAAGCTATCCTTTGTGAGAAATAGATTTAGTTTTCTCGTTTCAAATCTTTGAACAAACTTTGTTATAAGTTCTGAATTTCATTTTTACGAAAGAAAACATATCTGGATGTTTTTTGCTTGGTTTGTTATTCTGTGCAAATGAATCCTTATTTTACTGAAAAACTAAGTAAAATGTCCTCAAAAAGAATTGAAGCTTTTATTCAATTAGATTTTAAAAGTTTTTAGATCTCAAAATTAGTTTTTTTGTAGTTTTGAGTGTTTTTCTAGAACTTGTAGATCTCTTTTGAAGCAAATTGTTTTTTGTAGTTTTGAGTTTTGAAAAGTGAAAGGGATTTACTATGAGCATTAGTTATTTGTCTCGTTTTCATTTTGAGTTATTATTTAAAGAAAAAAAACAAAAATATTTTCTTTCGATTTCCATGTTGAAAGAAGGAATTGTTTCTTAAAGAGTTGCATTCTCAAACTCTTTCTTTTAGCTAGAATTTCATTGGAAGAAAAACGAATTGCTTATCATTTTAGGTGTATTTTTTTTAGTGTGTTTGGAGTCAACTCTTCGCACCATCAAAGTTTCGTTTCCATAACTATTGAATTAAAGAACAACCCATAAAAGAAATGCTTAATTAAAATTGATCTAGTAATTGTTTCTTTTTCTAGGGCTCTGATCACCAATATAGCCTAGGCTAGTATCTTGGAGTAAGAAGTAAATAACTCTCCAAGATAGTTAAAACAATGAATTTAATACATCTTACAGTAGGAAATAAATCCAATTGTAATTGATACATTTTGGGAAGCTTCTCTTAAAGGAGTCAATCACGAGATCATGTCCAAACCTTTGAGACAACCAATTCTATTTCATTGGGAAAGATAGAACATCTGCACGTATGATAAATGGTAAGCCTTGGATTAACCATTGTCAAGGAGCCTGGGGTCACTTGTTGATCAAACTCGGATTGACCATGTCGAGGAGCCTTCAAGGGGATTGAGCTTTGTTACTCTACCCTTGCACGTAGAATCATATCGTAGACTGTTCCCCCAGTTGTATTTTTTGTTGTTGGTAACCTTAGTGTCCATAAACTTAAGATTATTTCCTAAGGTGACAGTGAAGGAATGATCTCATTGTACCTGGAGCAGACGTCGACTAGACTCACTTGGATTCTTTGGGTGGTTCTCTTCACTCGAGATGGTTTTGTGAAGAAACTTGTGCGAGTCTATTTCATTAAGCAGGTTGTCGGGGTAACTGTTCCAACCACCCTTTTTGTATTAAACTTCTACTAAGTTGGATTTCATCACCAACTAGTGTTTTTAGTACGAGAAGTTACTATCTGTGCATGGTTTGAACTCTTAGATTTTTTAAGGCGTGTAATTCAGTTGTTTGTTTCTTTAGGGACCTTAGGTGTTTCTATTGAAATTTTCTTTGTTTGCGTGTGATTAATTAATATTTAATCGTGGCCAAATTATCGAGACAATATTGTAGACTTTAGGGGAAACCTCCTGAGTATACACCAAGCCAACTTGAAGGGTTGTGAGCTCTCGTATCACCTAGTGACAGTAGAGTTGGATCACCAGAAGCCAGAGAGTCATCTCTAATTGTTCATCCTGATTATCAAATACAAACAACAGAGTATATTCAAGAGTCAATTTCATTTTTCGAAGTTACTGGTAGTATTTCTCCTTCCAATGAATTAGCTGAAGAACCTGAAATTTCTGAGCCTGACGCTAAAACTGTTGTTTTGGAACCATCTTTAGGATTTGTTACTCCAACTTCTAGTGATCTTGGTTCACCTAGGGTAAGAAATATCATTACTCAAAATCTTCCTTCTAGTCTCATTTTTATTAAAGAACTTTTCAGTCCAGAAGAAGACGTAACTCTTCCCGAAAACTGATAGACTTTAAATCTTAGGGAGCGTGAATCAATATTCTACAATCCTTTTAGGAGTGATGCTTGGTGTTTGTCATTGACAAATTTTTTAGAAAACCCGGGTCTTAGTTTTTCACCACCTCGAATTCCTGTTCATCCTACACCAAGAGGTTATTATCCTTCATCAATCATGTCAAGACAGTCATCTATGTTTTCCCAATCACCATAAACATTTTATAAGATGGTCCTTTTGTTCCTTCGGGGTACCAGTCACTCTCTGGTACTTTTTCAAGAGCAACTCCTCAACTTACTAAACAAGAGTTATCATCTGGTAGTAATGGAACTCAAACGTTGAATGCATAGAAAATCCTTATGATGTCTGGTAGTATTCCAAATCCTCAACCTCAAGGTAGTCAATTATTGCCTATGGGGCAGCCCCAAGGTAGTCAATTACCTCCTGGGGGCAACCCCAAGGTAGTTAGTTACTATCTGGGGGGCAACCTCAACGTAGTCAGTTACCGCCTGGAGGGTTACCTCAAGGTTTTCAACCATTAGGAAAGTACATACCCCAAGGTCAACCCCAAACTCAGTATATTCCTTAGGATGCTTGTCAACCCCAGATTCAGTATGTGCCTCAGGGTTATCAACCTCAAAGTCAGTACCCAACTCAAGGTTTCCAACCACCTTCTGGTCAATCATTTTTACAAGGAGCTGGAAATGTACTACTTAATTATGAGCCCTACGTTCAACCAGGTTATGGTCCTCCATATGCACAACATTTTATGGGTCCATACCCCAGAATGAACATGGTATGGAATCCATCTCAAACTCAACAGAATATGCAACCTAATGTGTAGTTACCTAATCAACCTGGATAACCTTTGGTTTCTAGTCCAGCCTAGCAACCTATCCAACCTACTGTTCAAATCCCTGCACTTGGTTTAGTTCAGCAGCCTGGGCCTAGCACACCTCAGACTCCACTTCAAACTGCTGCAACTACTGCAACTCCTGTTCAACCTACAACACTTGTTTCTGGAGTATCTGTAGCTCTGGTTTCTACTATCCTTGCATTAGTGCAAATTCCTCAAATCTCTGTGCCACAGTTAGGAGCTATAGTTCAGACTTCGGTCCAAATGCATGCAGGACAAGCTGGTACAAGTACGATTGCCACAATTCAACCGAAATTCATCTATCAACTGTACCAGGTATAGTATTGATTCGGTCCTACTGTACAAAACCTAGTTTATCAATATCAACCATATCCTGGCTATACTTATCAACAGCCTCAACAACCCCAGTTTAGTTTGGTTAATCCCGGTTTTCCAGGAGGTTATAACATTCCTAATGCAAATCTGATTCTAGGTTATCCTACATATCCTCCTCCTGGAACTGGTCTCATTACTCAAGGTTTTCGCGACCCTAACCATCAGTTACCATTTATTGCAACTTTGGATTTACCTGATTTATTGTGCCTTATGAACGATCCGATTTACTATCTTCTGTATTGGCCGCCAATGCCTAGTAAGTTGCTCAGTGATATATCGAAATTCGAGGGTAAGTCAGGAGAGGATCCGTCAAATCACATTATGACTTATCACCTCTGGTTTGCATCTAATTCATCATTGATGATCCAATTCGATTGCATCTTTTTCAACAAACTCTTATTGGTCTTGCCACTAAATGGTACATTGAGTTACCACGATGCTCTTTTAATAATTTCAATCAGTTAGCCACTGCTTTCTTAACTCATTTTCCATTGCCTGTCCGATACGAAAATGGCACAGAACTGTTAACTTCACTGAAACAATCCACGTCCACATATATTTCTGATCATATTCATGAATGGAGACGTAGAAGGCATTTAGTGAAAGTTTTCATTCCGGATCAAATTTTAGCAGAATGGTTCATTAAATCATTGTTACCCAAAATCACTAAAGATGTAGGTAAGGGAGGAGTTGTCACTGAAGAGCAAGCCATTGCTCAGGCTCAATACCTTGATCTCGTCTATACGTAGTTAGGTACTTTACATGAAAAATTCCCTGATCTTCCAAAACACGGTCAAATAAATGCAGTTGCTTTAGGGTCTCATGCCGCTAATGGTATGATTGGTTTAGTTAGTACAAAA
Organism: Pinus taeda; assembly: GCA_000404065.3. Classification (NCBI taxonomy): domain Eukaryota; kingdom Viridiplantae; phylum Streptophyta; class Pinopsida; order Pinales; family Pinaceae; genus Pinus; species Pinus taeda. The sequence continues at coordinate 22,132 of APFE030532162.1, read as the reverse complement.
GGTAAGAAGAAATATTCAAAGAATTCTTCTCCTATAATAACTTTACTTTATTCCCTGAAAGGAGATTCTTTTGCTGAACTTTCTACCGACATCCATGTCGTAGACTCATCTACGACCAAATCAAAATCTGTTAGTAAAAAGAAGGGGAAGAAGAAAAATAAACAAAATTCAAAAGATAAAATGGATAAAAATAAATCTACTGACGAAAAACAGAAACCTTGCTATCCTTGTTTCATTTACGACAAGGATCATTTTACCAAAGAATGCCCACATCGAGCAGAGGTTTTGAAATTCGTTAAAGGTTCTCAAACTCCTGTTGTCTTGAAGGATCCTTTTCCTACTCAATATAGTAAGATGATTGGTTCTTCCTCGAATGCCTCAGAAGAACCCATTATGATGATGTCCCATGTCAGGATTGCGATGCGATCACAAGATTATGGTAGTAAAAATCTTGTTGGTGGTAAAGAAGTAGAATCTTCAAATTCAAACACATCAACTACACCTCCTTTGGGTTCTGATCCACTACAGATCGAGAAACCCAACCCAGACTTAGTAATCAAACCGCCTGCTAAAGGTATACTTCGTGAATCAGCTTTCAATCCACATGCAAGAGCTGCTCAGAATTACAACATTGTTGAAGACTTAGCTATTTCCCCTTCAACAATGTCAGCTTTGGAACTACTCCAATCATGCCTAGCACAGCGTAAATTACTATTGTCTGCTATAGGAGCTGTCGATATTTAGGATTCGAACCTAATAATCTTCGATTTAGAGAATAGTACACCCTACCTACCTCATCAAATGGCTTTCCATATTCCAGTTTTAGTCTTACGCATTTCATGACATCAAGCACATTGTGTAGCCTTATATCGATGATTTAGCTTCCCATACATCACAACATCATTAACTCATCACCTTCATTCCAACCCCTATTTTGCATTGAATTGCATAGAACCAAATGGTCGCTATTCAGAGAGAAACTTCATTGCAATATTAATCAAAGTTGTCAGATGCTGGTGGCGAACCACTGCAATCCAAACTCCTGTTGGATAATAGAGTCGCAGTCCACACTCTTTGTACCTTGCCTTCCCATCTGCTAGTTCATTTTATTCATGCATTTTTCTCTTAGTTGGAGTGTTGTATGGTTCAGACGAAGACTAGGTTCACTGATCTTCAGGTCACCTGTGAATAACAACAACATAAGTTGAATGTCACCTTAGCAATGAAAATGCAATTATATTTTGAGAAGAAATGATTAGAGACCCAGGTTAGTGTTGTTCATTCTCAATTTCAATGTTTATGGTGTATTATTACTCCATATTTCATCGAACAAACTAAATATTTCACTGCCTACTCCCTATCGAATGTTGTACTATGGTTGAAGCAGCATGTCAACAGCTTGTGTCCAAACATTTAGAGCTCCAAGACACTGTCACTCATATGCAACAATCTTTGTTTGATACTTCCACCATCTATCTCACTCAACTTACCAAGCAATTGCATATTCCCACTTCTTTTCGTTATACTCTACCCCAAGTCATGCAATAATCCCAGCACATATTTCACCATAACTTCGATGTCAGTCATGTTGTCACAAAGAAGAATGAAGCTATTGATCCATTGTGCGAGAATGTTTAGAATTTATATAAGCAAGCACTGGTGACCTCTGATCTGGAAGCCAAGAAGCATGTCCTTGAATAGGCATATGTACTTGAAGCCCAAATTAACCCACTCGAATATGTATCCCAAGTCAGCAAGTAGGCCATCCACGACGTTTGGCTGGAAGCTCAAAATAATTTTATGACCTTAACTAAACTATCCATAGTTTCCAATCAGTAGATTCAAGAATTGTTTGTGTCATAGCCCGGTGACCTTAGTGAGAAAATCGTTACCAAGTTATAAGACAATGTTTCTACACATATGGACTCATGGCACTCCTCTATTTCTGCATTCACATGTTTCAAGGAGTATGCACTTCAGATTGTTCCTGAGTTGGGTCCTTCGTTCGAGGGTACCACAACTGAAGCTAGTGGAAGCGAACCTGCAATAGATTTAGAAGCAACAACAACAATACATTGACTCGAGGGTGAGTCAATAGGATGTGGTCGGGGCATGTCGGGTCCTTTGTTTTTGAAGGAATAATAGTTTCTAAGGACATTCTGGATGAAACTGTCAGAAACAGAGCATTGAAAAACCAAAAATGGTAGTAACATGGTTTGGAACTCGCGCAACAAAAAATAAGGGAGCATGCTAAAGAAATAGGATTTGATTTTGATATAATCAATAGAAAACCATGATGATGGCCCTAGGTATTGCAAAACCATGGATCAAGTGAGTGAGCTATCAGATCAAGTGAGCGTGAATATAAAATAAAGAAGAAGACAACAAGAAAAAAGATTTAGAGAGTGTCGCAAAGTTCAGATCGAGCCAAGAGAATAGATAGTGGTGGGTGTCTATAGTTATTTAGTTTTGAGATCTGGGCTTGTATTCTTTTGCTGATGTATTATCTGTGGATTTTGATACTGTACGCAAGTCTGTAATTTCTGCAAGTGGTAATGTTGATGAATGTAGTGAAATTTTTCTCTGTTCATTAATGATATAAGGAAGGCGAGTATTTTGGCATTTATTTGTGTAATTTATGGGCCTCTTTTAAAATTTTCTACATATGTTTAATTCATGTTGAATATATAGAGTCAATGGTTAAGAATGCGTGATGTAGTATATGTGTGAGTCGCATAATTAATTTGATCTAAATCCCCTTTATCCTTTCATGGTTCTTGCTCGCCTCATGTGAGACTCTTCTTCTTCTTGAAGGAGTGAAAATGTCGATGAAGTGCTAGACTACGTGGGAATTTTTTGGCACCCTCCATCAAACCTTGGGTCAGTTTCAAAGTAAACTTTTCTACCAGCAAAACCATCCCATGGAAGAAATTGCTATGAATAAAGATTTTTAATACTCCTTTGAAGGTATGGCAATTTCATTTCTTAAACCAAAATGGCACAACCTATTACATTTAATTCCCATATATATCACTTTTGAGGGTCATTATAGTGTTGTTTTTATATATCACATTCAACTCTTGATGGCCTGTTTAGGAGAGAAACTTAAATTTCCATATTTTCTCCTCAAAATCTTGAATAGGATGTCAAAATCTTATTAGTTGAAGCATAAAAACCATGAACTGTCTCTTTGACATCATGGGTTATCTTGTATATAGGTTAGGTTTTATTGAGCTCGCATTGGTGATCATTGGGACCTATTTCCTGCTTGAAATAACTATATAAAATGCCCACCTTTTGAACCAGATCATTCCTTTGCCACTACTCCTCCCGTCCCCTCTCTAATTGATACAACTTTACCCACAACTGAGAAAGTTGTAGTAGGATGAATGTGACGAATTTCCTAAAACTATAGGGTCAACCTTTTTAGAGGATAGCCAAATTAAATGAATGTGACGAATTTCCTAAAACTATAGGGTCAACCTTTTTAGAGGATAGCCAAATTAAATTTTCTAAAATATTGACTTCCGTATGAGCCACTAAGCGCTTAACCAAAACTCATGGTTCCAATTCCATGGTTGAATCTCCTAAGTCTGATGCACAAACTATATAGCCTAAAAACAAATAGGAAATTTTCCAGGCACAAGATATGGTGAAAATAAAATGTTTATAAAGAAAAATAGCTAGTTGTCAAAGGATTGGTCTTAGAGATCATCCTGAAACCATTCCTTTGGATGAATTGGAAGAGAGTAACGAACCCCCTCTGAAAAGAACTAAGGCACCGTCTCAAGACTTTTTTCTAGGTCATGATAATATTTTCAATAGTGGTGATTCTTCCTCTGGAAACATTCACTCAAATGATTTGATTACAAACATGTACTGGAAGAAATAATATCTTCTCACTTGTCCTCATATTGAACATAAAATTAGTCAATAAGATTATTAAAATGAATAGTTGGGGGCTACATTCCACAGAAAATATAAGTCAAGTGAACATAAATCATCTTATGTCAAAAATAAGACTAGGTCTAAGAACACTCATATTGTGATAAATTAACTGAACCTAAAGGTAACCATCTCCTCTAAGTTAGAGGGGCCTAGTTCCGGTAAATAGCCATTTCTTTTGAAAAGTAAATGCAAGTTATTTATTTTATTTTTCTTTCATTTTTAATAAAAAGGCCACTACGAAATTTTAGAATCTGTAGCACCCCATTTTAGTCGTATCCTTATCTTATTTATTTTTTTTGGTAAACTTGGTGGTTCTTCCTCTATTTATATTAGCTTTTCAATCGAAAACTTCCATTTGCTCCAGGTGGCTTACCTGCCCGAAGGAAGCCAGATAGCCACTTGTCTGCATTAAAACCTATCCAAAATTTGAAAAGGTATTTCTCTAGCCATCTAGTGACATTGTCTTTAATGTCAATACTACTATTCAAATTAAACAAGTAAAAGATTTTCATCAAAATCTTATCAGAATTTTACTGGACCTCTACTTCAATCCTCGTCCAAGGATATTACTGGGGCTGGCACTTTGGCACTAAAGCCAAGCATCTCACTACTCTTCATATCTTATAGTGTCTGCTCAATTTTTCCCAAGGCCAAGTTGTTTTTGTAAGTCTATATCTGGACTATTGCAATTTCCCTCAGAAGTTTTGCCCTCACAGGTTCCTTTTCCTTGGTGTTCTCCTTTGTCTCTATTCCACCGCTAGCTGCTTTCTCTTGATTTAGGGTCATGGCCTATGCCACCATGTTCTTCATGACCCAATACTGTTATATTCTTTGTCTAAAGAGGGAGTGATGGCCTCGAGAATTTCCTGGATTGGGAACCATACTTTCCCACTCCTCCATGGGGATGTCTTGGTTCTTTATATTGTCATTAAGTTCTCATTCCCATCCAGCAATTTGGGCTCTAATGTCCAGCGAGTTCCTTGCCATGTAGGCATCAACGAGGGTTTTCATGTGTTCATAGCCTGACTTTCTCCCTCTTTTCTTTTGTTCTTTGTTCGAGCCACTCATTCCTTCAGCGATATTTTTATCTCGCTTGCCCCTCCTGGTCGCCATGTTACAACCTGCATGCCTACTGTTGTCTCCTTCTTCTTGTTCTCAGTCTTCCTCACTGTGTCGGGCATGGTGTGAGGTGAGACCTATCACATAGCCATTACAGTTATCAGTTTGATAATAATGAAACAAAACAATTTCCCATTTACCTATGTCCTTCTTGTTATCCTTTTCATTTCCAGAATTAGTATTCTTCGACATTTATTTCAGAATTTTACCAGTCCTCTCAAATTTATGGGTTATTTCCTTTCTTATTTCTCTTGAAGTTTTTCCCTCACAACAACAATCGGCACGCACACTTCCTGTCCAGGGTGTCCGCATGGTTTTGCCACCAGGGAAGGTTTGTTTGTTGTTCCTCTCTCCACAAGGTCTCTCGGGTTTGGGTATGTTCTCCCTTAGAGTGCCGACCCTATATTTTTCCTCCCCTAGAGGTATTCTATTTCCATGATTCTCTTTTTTCTCGATTCTACTAGCTTTCCAAGGTTTTTCATTATTACCTTTTGGTTTTCTCTCATAGCTCCCAATAGGGATGATTATAATCTCACTCTTCCTTATATTGTTTCAGCAATTGCTGTGGTGGAGACCTTTCCCATCCTGAGTTCTATTCCCTGCCACCTTAGCTTCCTACCCTAGGTTTTCATTACCTTTTCTACTATTTTTGGCTAACTAGGGCGGTAGGAGTTTGCGAGTACCTCCTTTCTTGACTCATACCTTTTCCTTATCAAATTTCCTATATTACTGCAGATATTCATCTTATGCCTTATGAACCTAGGGGCCAGAGGAGAAACATACCAACTTTCAGAACTAGTTCTGCCTTTTTCCGCAAGTTGGAGCATTGTTCTTCAACCACCTTTCCTCTCTCTGCCTCTCGTCTCCATATTTTGCATGCATCTATCTATGACTTGCCCTCCCTTATGTTTTATCCCCCTCCCCTTCCTATCATTTCTATTTGTTGCCACATGTTTGTCATCATTCCTTGCACTAATCCCTATGTCGTCACCTCAGAATGATGACCCTCCATCCTGGATACCACCTCCTCGCATTAACCCTCACTTACTCCCAGCTGCTCTTGCCGTATGCTCACTGCCCTCACCCTACCACTTGTTAGTGCCCTTCTACTTGCCCTCCTGTTGACCTCCCTACCATCTTCATTGTCATGCTTTTCCGTCTCCACCCTCATTCTCTTGGGGGTTGTTTCTTCTCTGCTCTACCCATCCACTTTCTTTCTCCCTTGTCCTCTCACTTCATTTCCCTCCTTTGTCCTTTTGCACACATGGCCAGTTCCTCCCCCTTCCCGGTCCCATCTCCCTAGTCCCTCTTTTTTCCTTGTGTTGCACCCTGATTGGGGGTTCCCCTCTCCTTCATTGTCTTGTTCTAGTATTTTTACTAAGTTTTCCATCTCCTCCATTTGGTTTAACTCTTCCTTGTTTGCATCTACAGTTCTTTATACATGGCTGCTCCCCCAATTAGCCAGGTTTTCAGTTGGTGCATTTCCTTTCCTTCTTACATGGGTGGGGAGGATGTAGTCAATCTATCTGGTAATTTTACCAATCTCCTACACTAGCCAAGTAGTTCTCAAACTTCGACTGATCTTCTCCCACTGGGTTCCTTACTGTTGTTGTTTGACTATTTGGATTTCCATTTCCGAATCTCCTTCAACCTGTAGTTTTTTATATTTCTCTCTTATTGTGATTTCTAGCCCTTTTTTCAAGGCATGAAGCTTTGCTTCGTTGTTTGTCGCATTGCCACAGTCCATCACATAGACTCTGAGTGTCCTTCCCCTATCATCTCTTAATACTCCTCCTGTCCTTGACTTGCCAGGATTGCCTTTCGCAACACCATCAAAGTTTAATTTGATGAAATCCTTCTGGGGTCTTCTGAATTGGTTGACCTCCTATGCCTCATTGCTTTGGTGTTTTCTAGCTAGCTTATGCATCATGCTTGGCTTTAGATTCAAGTGGCTCATTATCTTTCCTTCCTCCAGGTTAGTTTTCTAGTGCTCCTCAAACCAATTCTCTGTTAGAATAGTCTCTCTGATGTTTTGAGTTATCTAGTTCCATATTTCTATTTTTTCTCTACTTTCCTCCTTGAAGATCAGTATGTTGTGTTCTTTACATATATTCTACAGGAAAAATCCTATGGAGAATCTCCAGGCCGTGTTTAGGATCGTATTATGGTATGATTTTCTCCTCCAGTTCTCTATTGTTGTTTGCATGTTGTTTGGATTCATGTCACTAATTTTAAAAAGTTGTTGCTGTTGTTTCTACAGATTTTCACTAAAGTTGCAAGCATTGGTAAGGTGCCCCATTGTCTCTTCCTATTCTCTGCAGAGGGCACATCTCAATGGGCCTTGCATTCCTTTCTTTTGCTCTACCATGGCTCAGGATCCATATGAAGAAGGCTATCTTTGGCCATGTTTTTACTTTCCATATATTTTCCCATTTTTTATTTTTGGATGTCTATTGTGTTCTGCTTTTATTTGGTAGCCTTCTCCTATTGTAAACATCCCTTTGATTCTGTGGCCCCATCTTACGATGTCTAAACCTTATTTTATCACTATTTTCCTTGTTGCCATTTCCTTGTCATAAAGTTCCCATTGGGATGATTCTGGTGCTTCTGGCCATTCCTGCTGTTGTTTCCACTTTCTCCAGTATCCTTCTCGTTCCAGGCACTAGTAGCTTTGTACTGTGTTGCCTCCATGGAGGTTCACGAATTGGTGGATTTCTGTGAGCTGTGGTTGGCTTTTGAGTTTTTCTCTCTATTGCCATGCTTCTTCGCAGAAGTTGGCTTTATCCCCTCTTCTGACTTCCCAAAATCTATGATTGTTGATCAAGTCCTTGTTGGCACGAGCGAGATTCCAGATTATAGAGCTTTTCGTATCATTTTGGCTTCTCAGTTTTCCTTCGAGGGACCTGGGCATATCATATTTTCTCTCCCATAGATTTTCCAAATATCTACCCCTCCCTATATCCATCTCCACCATAACTTTTCTCCCATTACCTGATTCATAATGTAAGGATCTTGGATTCCAAGACCTCATTCTTTTAGGGATTTGTTGAGCCAGCTCCAGGATAGGAGCACCCATTTCTTTGTCGTACTGGGCCCTTGCCATAAGAAATTTTTGAACATGTCTACCATTTTTTGGCAGAATATTTTAGGGGTGGCTTGGCTAGTTAGCTGGTATATTGGAATGGACTATAGCATTGATTTTAGCAGTATTATGTGTCTTAGGATGTTCAGTGTTTTGAATGTCCAGTTTTTCATTTTTCGTTGAATCTTTCCCAACAAGGTATTGCAATTGGCCATTCTATTTTACTTGTCATTTAGCTGGATACCTAGATACTTTGTGGGGAGATTCCCAATTTTGATTCCCATGGATCTTGCTAGGAAATATTGGGAGGGTGCTGGGGTTTTGAAGAAATATATGTCTAATTTTTCTTTATTTATCTCTGTCCCAGAGGCATTTGTGAAGTCAGTGATAATTTTCATTATTTTTTTGGCTTCCTTGAGTGTTGCCTGTGCATATAGCATTACGTCATCTGCAAATCGCTGGTGGGTTAGAGGGAGATCATTCCCCCAGAGTCTTAGGCCTGTATATTGTTCGTTGTAGACTTTTGCTTTGATGTATCATCCTAGACCTTCTGCTGCTAGGATAAACAAGAAAGGAGATAATAGGTTACCTTACCTGAGCCCTCTGGTCACATTGAAAGGTTCTGTAGGTGATCTGTTAATTAGAATTAACAAAACTGGAGTGGTTACCATTGACATTACCCAAATTATCCATCTTTCATCGAAGCCAAATGCCTTTAGGATTTTTTGGAGATATCCCCAGTTTAGTCTATCGTAAGCTTTGGCCAAATCTAATTTTACCAACATCCCTTTGGTTTTTAATTTTTTCAAGGAGTGTATTGCTTCTTGTGCCACCACTATGCCATCTATTAGTTGTCTACCTTTAATAAACCTTGTCTTCTCCTGGGATATCAAACCAGGTAGTATGGGTTTCAGTCAGTTCATCATTATTATAGCTAAGATTTTATACATAACATTGCAAAGAGCTATAGGTTCAAACCCTTTTGGTTCTTCCAAGTGCTTTGTCTTCGATATCAGGGCTAGGAATGTAGGATTCAGGGCCGAATTCATTCTTTTGGTGCATCTAGATTCCTCTACTACATTCACTAGTTCTTCACTCATAAAGGTCCAAGTTGCTTGGAAGAATTCTATAATAAATCCATTAGGCCCAGGTGCTTTATTCTTCGCCATATTTTTAATTACCCCCTCCACCTCCGCTTTAGTTATTACTCTTAGTAGAGCCAAGTTTTGATCTCTACTTACTAGGTTAGGAATATGTTGACTAATTTTGTGAATATTATCCTCCCTTCTGATATTTGGTTCTATTAGAAGAACTTTGAAATTTTGAACAAGAAGCTTCTCCATTTCTTCCTTCTAGGTTAGCCTATTGGCTTGCTGGTCTATTAGGGAGAAAATTTTGTTCTAATCTCTATGTTGTACCATTTCTTTATGGAAGAATTTCATGTTTCTTTCTCCTTCTTTTAGCTATTTAATTCTTGACTTTTGTTTCCAAAGGATTTCCTCTTGTTTTCTCCTTTCTTCAAATTTATTTATCACTGGTCCCTCCTCTTCTACAAGCTCTTTGCTTCTTCCTTCCTCTATGATTTTTGTTGTATTTGCTTCATCTTTATCTGGAGTAACTCTTGTTCCTTTTGCATGTTCCCAAATTCTTCTTTGTTCCATTTCTTTATCCTCCCTTTTAGATCTTTTAATCTACGTTGAAAGGTGTGCATTTGGTTTCTTCCTACCATCACATTCGCAGTCCCTCTCAACCATTCCTTCATTTTATCAATAAAGGTAGTATCTCTTAGCTAGAAAGCATCAAACCTAAAGGGTTTGTTCTAGTTATGTTGGTTCATAGCGATTTTGAGTTTAATAAGCCAATGATCCGACCCTAAACACAGGAGGAGAGTTGCTTCATAGAAAATATCTTTCCTAATGAAGTGTTCTGTTGCTAAGAATCTATCTAGCCTAGACGCTATCTGTCTACTTCCTCCCCTTCAATTGTTCCATGTAAATTTTCCATTTATGGTTGAGATATCTACCAATTTTAGTTCTACTTGAAGATCCCTGAATCTCTCCATCTCCGGCTCTTCTCTTTGCAAACCTCCCTTTTTCTCCACTATTAATGTTGTCAAGTTGAAGTCCCCTGCTATCAGCCACGGTTTCTCCTTATGGAGTTTTCCTAGCTATTGAATTTGAAGGAGGAAACTTCCTCTTTCCACTAGAATATGAGGACGATATACTGCAGAGACTAGAAACCATTCTTTATTTCCGATTAGCTAGAATTTTCCCGTGAGGATTCTTTTCATGCATATCTAGTAATCTACAGTAATATTTGTAGGGTTCCATAGTATTGCTATGCCTCTCGCACTACCTTTTGCATCTATCATCTTGCATTCATACTTCAGTTTTATTTTATTTAGGATTTCCTCCATTCTCCCTCCTGAGATTTTTGTTTCTTGTATCAACATGAGTTGATGTTTCTCTTTTCTTAGCCTATCCTCTAAGTGTCTCTACTTGCCTTTACTATTAAGGCCTCTTATATTTCAATATGTGATTATCATAGGGTTGCTTGGTTAATTTGGTGGAATATCATCGATAACGGTACTACCCTCCCTGTATTTACTATCATTTCTCCCATGATCTGTATAGATTCCTGTAGGTTCCTTCGGCCCCTATTCTTTCCTCCTTTCACTTTGTAGGGTAGTTTTGGGTGTTGTCTTATTGGAGGCCTAGTTGTTTTGTCATCTCCATCTTCCCCTGCTCCTGCTTCACTTGATAATGCTAGAATGTTTCTCTATATAGTCATTCTTGGTCTTCTGGAATGAATCATTCATCTAGTTGCTCCATTCATTTATAAGTTTCCTGAGCACCTCTTCTTCCATGCTTAATTCTTCTCCCCTACATGTATCTATTTCCATTGTAGTGTTATCCATCTTCCTGCTCTCTTCCTTTTCCTCCTTCTCTGTTAGCTCACTTTGGACTTTCCTCTTAGGTTTTATTTTTCCTTCACTCGAGCTGCTTTCCTTTCCTTTTCGCCCCTGATAGTCCATTGTTTGAGTCTCGTTGTTATCTTCTTCTCCTTCTTCTTGTAGTACATCAAAGTTGTTTGTTCTATTGGGCTGGGCTTATTGTCCCCCCCCCCGGTATTCTCTCTTGTTTGTCTTCTTTTGTTTTTTACTTCTTGAAACCCTTCCTTGTCTTCTTGGTTTTTCATCTATTTTTTATGCATGTACTCCTCTTCTTCTATTTTTAATGGACACTCCTTGAAAAGGTGGCCATACTCATGACATCTTCTACATCTGAATGGAATATATTCGTAGTCGAGGGTTTGCCGCTAGACCTACTCATGATACTCTAGTTCTATTGTGTTTGGGATGGGGTCAACTATATTCATGTAAACACATATTCTAGCATATCAGGTGTATCTTTCTTTTTTTGTGGTTTCTACTATTTTGAAAAATCTGCATATCATGTTTCCTATGCCCTCTAGAATCTCTGAGTCCCAAAAGTCCATTGGGAGGCCAAATAACCTAACCCACGCCACGGCTGCCAGAAAGTTTTCCTTGTTTGGGTCATAGCATTCTTCCCAGTATCTAATAAACAATCCAGCATTATAATGAAAGTAAGAACCATTTTCAAAAACTTTTTATTTATCTTGCAGGTTCGATAATATTACCGTGAAGAAGATTCTTGCTCCCAGATTTAGCTCGATATGGCCTCGAGGTTGCCATTTTTGTTGGATCATTTTGGTGAGGTCCTTTCCTGTCGGACATACTCAAATGAACTTTCATATAAGCACATGGTCTTTCATATAGCTTTTGTATCACTCCAGTTTGTTCATCGGAATTATGAATCTTGGTTTCTCTATTGTACATGGTAAACATTTACCTCTACTGCCAACCTGCCATCATGTTCCAAGGACTGGTCTTGGTTTTCTTCTTTCTCTCGACTACTTTTGGTTACTGGTATTCTAACATTCCCCTGCCGCCGCATCTCAATAGGAGGGGATCTCTCCCACCCTCCTCCTTTGTCATTCTCCTCTGATTCTTAGTATTTGGGTCTGCCGCTTTCAACAGTCTATCGTTTTTTAAAACACTGCCTAACTCATGGCCGCCTAACCATTAGGGTTGTAGAGCTCTCCCACTAAAATTCCAAAAAATACCTTATCTAGTTTTAATTTGTTTGTTTTACAACAAATATTCGATAATGGAAATGAAACTTTCTTGGAAAATATAGTTTGAGATGCTTCTACTAACATGTGTTTGCTCATAACCTAGTATAGGATTTTGCCTATCATATGTCTTATGTTGATTTGCTTACAGGCTAAGGCTTGAACTTAATAAATTTATTTTTATTTTTTGTAACCAAATAACTGAAAGACAACTTTATAGTTATTTTTAATTGTAAGATTGAGGGCCTTTTTGTTTATATAAACTTTTGGATTCAATTGTACAAGGAGATATGAAAGGGGAGACTTGGGGTAATGAAATGTTGTTGAATGTATGACTGTGAAATTTTTTTTTTTTTTTTTTTTTTTTTTTTTTTTTATATAAAATGAATTGACATGGTTAGATTCAATTATTTTATTGCATATCTATATTTCACAGTCTCACTGATATCTTCTTTATTTCTCTATAATTTGATTTCATAGTTTTCAGAAGATAGAAACTTCCTTTACTCAATGATTTAATCTCTTGAAAAACAAAGATTTATTATTGCATTTATTTATTAATTAAAGAGTTATTTCAAAGATTTTATTATTTAAACCAGATTGATAAAATTCTCCATTGAATGGTGTCCTAAGAGTCTTATCCATCTAGATAGAAATAAGATTTGAGTATTTGCAGGTGGGCCCCATAGGCTTAAGTTTCTCTCTCTCTCTCTCTCTCTCTATATATATAATATATATATATAATATATATATATATAATAGAGAGAGAGGAGAGGAGAGAGAGAGGAGAGAGAGATACACACACACACACACACCACATTATATCTAATCTATATTCTATATATATATATTTATATTTATATTTATATATATATATATAATTCGTGTGTAACTGATTGTGAGTTATACGTTTACTTGTCAAGTAGTTTATTGTTTCTATCCATAAGTCAATAGACAGAGTCTATGAATTTATAAACATCAATTCAATTTTGTCCTTTACTTATCAAGTAATACAATAACATATATTAGTTATTTGCAGTATATTTATATATTATATATTTATTTATAGTATATATATAAATATATTATAGATAGATAGATGATCGAATGTTGAATTTGAAGTATTTAAATAATCATTATGTGCTTTGTTATTAATGAATAAAGTAATTGTATGTTTGCAGTTATTCTTTCATTCTTTTCGCATATTGATAATTATTAAATAGGAAGCTACATTATAGAAATACCATTTTATATCATAATTTTGGAATATTTTTTTGAGTTATTTTCATATCATTCTTATCCTCTACGAGTTTCATTTTGATATGGTATTTTTTACTTCTTGTAATATAGCATTGTATATGTCATATAATAGTTTGATCTTGTAACATAAATCTCGTATTTTGTTTCTAGTTATAGTTTATAAGTATATTCTATACATTAGAATTGTTTTTGTATATTTTATTTAGATTTATAGCCTTATATTTAAAATAGTTTTGGTTGAATTTTTTTATGTAACTTATATTTTTGTAGTTCAGTTAATAGTAGCATATTAGTTTATTTTATTAATCATAACTTAGTGTAGTATAATATATGTTTAGAGTTAGTTTTAGATTCATCCCTTCTTTAAGCACTCACGAGAACAAATTATCCAAGGCTAATAGAGCCTTTAAACCCATTGAAGGTAGCTATACCAAATAACTTGGGCTATTAAAGAGCCTTAGTCCTAGTTATTCCTTTGTTATTGAATTAGGTTCACAAAACCTACGTCAAAAAATCCCCTAATAAATACCAATGCTCCTTGAACCATCTTGTGGGTATATTTCTCAAACAATGTTTTTACGTCTACATCCTCCATCTTGCTTATAGAAATTAGATTTCTAGCCAATGCTAGAATTTGCAAAACATAAGGGAGCGTTCTAGTGTTTCCACCTTCCAGCATCAAATTGAATTTTCCTCATACTATGACTTGGGTTTTATTATCATCACTTAGAATGACATCACCACCATCATATTTCTCATACTCGTAGAACCACTACCCATGGGGAGTCATATGAAAGGATGCACCTCAGTTAATCAACCATGCCTCATGATATACATGCATACTTGAAGAAGAGGCCAAGTACACATCCCCACCTTAATCTGAGGTGGTATTCACCTCGATAAAATGAGCATCATCAGATTTGTTTCCTTTCTTGGGAGTTTTAGATATAAAATATTTCTTGCAATGCCCTTACCTTTTTTATTTTTAGCATACCTTTACTTGAGGACTTGTTTCTATTTCTATTCTAGGAATTCCATCTTACAAACAAGGCATATCCATTATGGCTCTCCATATTTTTGGTTTCATCTCCTCCGAAAACAAGGATGAGACTATTTCATCAAATTTCAAGGTATTTTCATTACTACCTATGGAAACAACCATATTACCCCACGAGTCTAGTATAGAACATAATAGATTGATTCACTTATCCTGATCTGAAATATTAAAAACAATAGATAATAACTTGCTAACCATAGTATTGAAGGCATTCATATGATCTTCCACCTTGTCTCCATCCCTCACTCCAGGGATATACAACTTCTTCCATAGGAATAATTTATTTACCAGGGACTTAGAATAATACAAAGTCCCTAACTTGTTCCACAAAGCATTTGGCATAGATTCTCTTAAAACATTTAGTAATATTGAATATGAGACACATAATTGTACTTTCCTATTTTCCTACCAATCTAACTTGGTCTAGACTCTTTCAGCATTCCCACTAGCTTAGTACATGGATCCACAACAATCCACTAACCTTTATCCACCAACAAATCCTCCATATTGAGTATCCACAACTCAAAAATTTGATTGTTTAATTTATCGATCTCTATATTTCAATTATTCTCCATTTCCTTTCACCACAATAACCAATCTAGAATATCTCTCACTATAATAGGGTATACTATAGGCCCAAGAAAAACCCCTTAGTCACAAATACGTCCTTTTGAAGCCAAAAAATTTATGATACCAAATGACAGTTTTAACCCTGTATAGATAAAACCTGTAAATGAATTCTTAAAAAACTATAAAATATACACTAGGGAGAAATTATAATATACATACTGATTTTTCTCCTAGAACTGAAAACTAAGAAAACCATTATTCGTTTTCATTATATTCCTTTCAGTGTTAAAATACATTATGTACATGTTGAAGATTTTATAGACCCCCAATCCATTAACCCTAGATTAGAACATAATTGTAATTCCTTTGATCAGATCTACAAAACCATGGGAAAAACCATCATGTGTAAAACCATACACAAAACATGTGAAAAACCATGGGTGGGTATTTCCAACCACAAGTGGGTCCTCCAAAAAAGAAAATTTAGGGTGTTTCTCTGAACCCCATGTAAGGGGGATACCCCCTATAACCCCCTAAACATGGGGGGATTTCACCCCCCTTGATGCAACATACCACATATGGAGCTAGTTGTGCAAAAAATATAACACATACCCAACAATTTCATTTGAAAGAAGGTTACTCGTGGAGCAAAAAATCAAATTTTACTTGATAACCCTCAAGATTTTTAGGAAGATCCCAACATATTAAACAATTTTAATATTCCATATAGACAACATAGACACTATCTTTCAAATGTTGGTATTATCTTGCAACAATCCTAGAAGAACTTCTACATCTAGGGGTCAATTTTAAATAAAAGAACTAAGGAAAAATGTTAGCAATGGTGTGACAAGAGTTCATGAAAATCATCCCAAATTTAATTCGGGGAAGACTCACACTTTTGGAGTTAGTTCAAAAAGGAAAATAAGTAACACACCCATGAAACATCTAATGATGTGAACTTTCGAGTAATGGAAATAGATCATCTTGATGAAACACCAGAGATACCATATTGGGATGAAAAGTAAGCATTGGAAAGCCAATGTATTTTTGGAAATATGGATTAAAAATAGCCTATTTGTTTTGAAATTGAATTCATACCATTACATTATGCAATATTATAAAATTTCAAAGAAGATACAATTTGAAAAGGTAAATATAAAAAAAATCAAGGTATCGATAAGTTGAACTCAGAAATAGACATCAAAGGAAAAAACCATAAAAGTTGTTTGAATTTCATCAAGATATTGGGAATTCACTATATTATTCAATTTTAGAGTAAGAACTATAAAAATGTAATACTGAGGCAAAGAATAATTAAATTGGAAATGGCATTGTTACCAAAGCGATTGTTTGTTGAACCAATATCCACTATTATTCCAACTCAAATTTTAGAAGGTATCTAGGAATGTAGTTCCAGAATTAAAACAACTTGAACCTTTTTAGTTAGACTTTAGTAGCATGTGTTCCATAATATAAATAAAATAAGTCGTGTAATATTAGCACGGTGGGAATTAACCATGAGATTAACTAATTTATCCATCAATATTAATTCTCACATTGAATACCTATAAAATGATTTATAAAATGGTGAAATGTTATACAAAGAGGATTTAACTACATTTATTATGAAGGTTTCAAATATGAATGAATCCCAGAGAAAAGAATGAAATATATCATCCCAAGGAAGAATCAAATAAAGGTTTATTGAAAATAAAGAATTAAAACACTCTAGAAATTAATTACAAATGTCACAACATTAAGATAAGATGGGGTGATTTCTTTAGGTTAATTGAGGTGGCCAAGGAGCTAAAGGTTCATAATTTAATTATGTATGCAATGTTGTTAAAATTAGAGAAAATGTAGGAGCATGTCAATGTACTAAACATTATATGGAGCAATCACTTAAAAAAACATGTCAATTTCCCCAAAGAACAAATTGAAATGTGATTAGCTCAATTGGTGAACATGAATAAACACTAATTTGAGGTAGTGTTCAAGTCAATTATGATTTAAAGGTCATTTAATATGAGTTATTTGAAGTTTGAGAAAATAAAGAGGCAATTGTTGCACATTTACTAGATTACATTGAACATTGGCTTCAAGATACTTTAGAAAAGGTAATGAATTCAAGATGACTCGCCAACAATTCTAATGATTAATTTTGTAGCATGCATAAAATATTTAGATAGAGGGAGTCTTCTGTTAGGGTCCTATA